>OMNM01006086.1:16263-28214 GCA_900302745.1 Parablennius parvicornis
AACACATCTAGAGTCAGGAAGTGAAACAGGCACGCACACACACACACACACACACACACACACACACACACACACACACACACACACACACACAAGCAATTTAGAGTCACCAATTAACTTAACATGATTGCAAGAGGAAGATGAAGTGCCTGAAAAAAAAAACCCAGTCATGCAGAGGAAAAGCTAAAAAGATGAAAAAGCTGTTCCAAGCTGGGAATTGAACAGGAGTATTCTTGTTGTGAGGCTCCAGTGCTTACCAATACACTGCCATGCATTCCTTATCTATTTGTATATTTTCAGAATAAATACAAAGAAATGCACATGAAATATATACAGAACTACTCACTAAGGGGTTTTATTCATGCTTATCTTGATGATGTGGTACCCTGAGTGCATGTTATATCAATATCTGTCACATTTCAACCAGTGGATGGTGAACCTGACATTATAGTAAATTTATTCCTGAACCGCATTTTTACATTCATCACTTGCATTCAGTCCCTCAGTGCAACTCCTTTTGGAGGAATTTGTGTGCGAGAAGTTTCAGTAAATTAAATAAGCATCAGTGGGTTGTACAGAGGATAATATGTTAGAGATGCGTGATATGAATGTATAAGATAATATATATTAATCATTCTGATATCAAGTTTGAAGAAGTGTCACCTGCAGTCGTCTCCTTTTTTAACCTTCACTAAATGCTTAAGCAGCATTTTATTCTCATTTTAGTCCCTGGGAATACATTTTCTCACTGTGAGTTTAATATCTTTTTTTTGCATTCATGTGCCACTATGATGGATTATCTTGATTGTAGATCCAAGCATTGACAAGAAGGAGGGGGAAAAGAAGCTAGATAAAGCATCTTTTGGTGGCATTTGTCCAACTTCACAGACCTATCAATGCAGGACAATAAATCTTCTGAATGCATATTTAACACTGAATCAATGTACTGTGTAGCTTGAAGGTTAACCTGCTTTTTTGTTTGAATTTGTTATTCAAATGCCGCCTACTTGACGTGGCAGCTCTTGTCTGTCCACAACACATATTCATGGTTAACTGATGGTCTGTGAATAACTACAAAAAGGAGATACTTAACAATAAATGTCCGTCATCTGAACATGTGCATCTATTTAAGCAAGAGTGACCTGCTTCTTTTTACTCTTTATTTTTAGCTCAACCTTTTGAAACAGGCTTAGACTTTAACTTTACGTCTCACAACTGTTTGATACAGATCACGAAAACACAAAAATCAGTCGCCTTATTGCGCCTAGCCGAAGTGTTGTGGAGCTGAATGCTATTGTGATTCATACAGTGCAACGAAAGCAATGCAATAGCTGGTATAGAAAACACACCTCGTGAACCACATACAAAGTCTTGTAGAGTACGTAAAGTCTTCATTAAAACATAATGGATGCTCAAAGGACCGATCTTTCCAGAAACACGACTGTAACCTGTTTAATAGAATGTACAGTGACACTGTAATAGCTGTATTGTAGAGTGATTGTGTTTAGTAAATGTTCACTGTCATGTTGCTGACTGAAGGAAAATCTAGCAGTACAAACATTAAAAAAATTAAGTAAAAAATATCAGTAAAAATATAATGTAATGTTGTTTACAAGCTGTGGTTGGATGCTCAAACCCCAGACTCTGACATTTCTGTCTTTCGTCCTTTTACATCCTCAAGCGTCCTCATTAAAAGCCACCTTTTTGGTGACATGTTGTTAGAAAGTTCGGACAACTGAGCTAAAAGATCCAGCTCACGAGCAGGTACACAGAAGTAGTTGTGGGAATTTGATGTTCTGGTCTGTTTGCGAGGAGCTGTGCTTACAAATTGAATGTGCCTATGGCTTAAAGAGCATATTAGGTATGGCTCGTTTACTGAATGGCACAAGAGAGCACTGCTAAGAGAGTCTTCTTTAATTAGGGATCTGCTAAAACACTGGTCCCTGTGGTCCCGACACATTACCAATACTCCTGTGCTCAGGTCTATTAGTGCTTAAACCACGGCTGCATGAACTGCACGTTATCCCGCAGCTGTCTGGTATGAAGCACTTTAGTGTGTTTTTGATGATATACACCGTCCATACCCATGACAGGAACGGAGAGAATGTAATTCCTTCACTTTGCATTCAGCGTGCAGGTACAAACTGAATTTCGTATGTAGGTCACAAGTTCACCTTCATTGGGTGGACAGTCATTTTTTTACACAAGGGGAAAAAAATCCAGTCACAGTTCCTCTCAATCAAGCCCTGATCAAGCACAAAGTCAGATTTGACCGTAAATAATATATGACTTGCCTTCTCATAGACACTCCCCACTGGGACACTGAAAGGAGGAAGCAGGTTCAAACAGCTCTCCTCATCTTCAAAAGTTCTGCCTTTATCTTATGTGATTTTGACACTGCTTGTACCTGGAAATATGAGGATGTTTGTGTTAAAGGGAAAAGCCGCTCATTTTGGAGTTTGTTTGCCCTTGTTTTGACAGACTTACTTTGAATTACACTCAGCAATGATGTTCCAGGCATTTGATGTGCAAGAAAGTCTAGAGAACACAGTTCTGGGGAATGTTTTCCTTTCTTAATTTCATCTTTTTTTTAATAAACAAATGGCAAATTCAAGAGGACAAAAGTCCCTCTCAGATGAACCTTGCCCCTGTGTAAGGAAAGTGATATTTCTTCATGTGTAAAACTGTAATGGATTACTTATATAGTGACTTTTTTAAAGCCTCAGTAGTCTTTTAATCCTAAATGATCAGTCACATACATTCATTGGCTCAAGCAATCACATGCACACTTACTCAGAGGTAGAAAACTGAACAAAGAGACACAAAACAGAAATCAGTCATTATTCACATTCAGATGAGTAAACTGTTGCAAAGGTCGGCTGTTTTTAGATTGTGATATTTAGTATCTGCTTCATTTTTGTATGCAATTCATACGCTCAGGGTTGTGCAGTCAAACCCAATAGTTTCCTCAAGTTTATGGAATTCATGCACAGTGCAGCATGTAATTCAGTTAATAGATTGTTAGAGTCACACCGGAGGTTTTAGGCAGGTGTGACAAATGCTGCATTCATGCAATGATAAAAAGCTCCACAAATTGTTTAAACATCTGGCTGAGTGTGAAACCCTTTGTTAAGCAGTGAAACCAGGGACGGTCTATTTATGGTTCTTCTCACATCACACAGATTTGTGGTCTGCCCTTCAATCCGTCTTCTACACTCACTTTATCCCTGCTATTGTTGCAGAAGCTTGGATCCTGTCCCAGCCAACACAGGGCGAAGGGCAGAGTACAGCCTGGGCAGGTCGCCAGTCCCCACGCAGGGCCAACACAGAGAGAGACAGACAACACCACACATACATTCACACCTGCAGCCAGTTTATAGTCACCAATTAACCTAACAAGCACGTTTGTCAGCACCTGAGGAAAAGCTGCGCAGGCACAGGGAGAACATGCATGCTCCAAACAGAGAGGATCAACCCAGATCTTCCGGCTTTGATGCGGGAGTACCTAATAATACATGGAGTTCACTTATATTGCACTTTTTCATTGATTTACCAGCGTGGAAAGCACTTTACAATGTTAATCACATTCACCCATTCACACACACAGTGACATCATATTTTGAAGTGGACAGAGTATCAAACTTGCAACCTTCCAATTGAGAGACAATCTACTCCACCAACTGAGCCGTTGTCGCCCTCGGTAAACGTACAGAATATTTTGCATTTGTAATGTTTGATTGTAATTTGATGAAAGGCAATTGCTGATAAAAGTGACTTTCCTCAGTTTTTTCCACCGTTGAAACAGATTGTTTCTTCTACATCCTAAAATGAAACAAACAAATTAAAGGCTGGTTGGTGGCTGGGAGGACTCATCGAAATATACTGCAAAGACAAGACAGCAGACAACACATCTACTAGGTTAAGAGCATGTTGTAAAGGACAAAATGTAAGTATAGAAAGCTAATTTTGATGTTTTCCACACCAAAATCTATAAAAAATCTAAATGGAAATCCTGTGGTTTTAGAAGTAGCTGAAGGTTGTTTGGGCTGGATTGTAAAACCTTGGAACATGCTTAATGTTCTCACACTGGGCAATAATGACACGCTTAACAAGAAAACGCACAAAGTTCCAGCTCGGGGACATAAGTCAAGTCCAAACTGCCTTGCTATTGTTCGTTTATCGTTACCGCCTTGTAGCTATTAGGTGACATCACTGAACCATACTCACTAAATTGTTCCAAAGAATTATCTGTGGTCCGTCCAGGGGGGTAATTTTTTTTTTTTTTGCAAAGAATGCAAAATGCTAATTGAGGCTTGTGTTAACTTCTCTTGTCCGAATCCCGGTCATTTGATTAATAAAAAATCATATTCCCTCTTCTTTGACCGGGACATAAGCACAGAAGCAAGGCAGCTCAGTAGAAGTCACAGCGCTGCTGCTCTTTGGTTGGTGATAAAGATTCAGCCTGTTCCTTTAGCTCCAAGTGTAGTCATGTGTATAATTGCTCTGGGACTGGAAATGCACCATGTGTGAATATAAAGGAAGGGCCATTTAATGGGAAACGCTGTCCAAACAACATAGCTTCAGTTTGTCTAAATGTCCCCTGTCACAGAGAAGCTGCAGAGGATGGAGAAAGGTTCATGATAGCAGTAACAAATGGTGAGAGTGACAGCTGCTCGGCGGGAAGAACGAGAAACTAGATTAAAAAAAAAAAAGGAATGGAGGAATGTGAATCACCTCAGGCAATTAAAAGAACAAAAACAAACAGAAAAAATATGGCTTGGGAGAATCAAAAAAAGGCTGTAAAAAGTTATTAGACTTTGGCGCTGTTCGAATGGATTAATGTGACAGGACAAGCAAGAGATGCTGAGATTCATAATGATTTGGATTTGAAACACCTGCTTAAATTACATATCTGCAAACATAAAGTGAGTTTAATTTTGTTCTTGTTTGCCTTGTTGCATTATTGTATTTGGAGTAGACAGTACCGCTGTGGATTTGATTACAGTTAACTAAGCATTAATCACTGTAGTTACTGGTAAGCACAGCCCCCAGCACTAACTACTTCATGTAACCAGTAACAACTAGCCATGTTGTTAATGGACGACACACAACCTCTTGAATCGGTGGGAAACTGAGTCAGACAAATGACACGAGGGCCTGGCAGGTAGCAGCCACACCACAGGCGATGTAGTGACATTAGTGTGTAATTAGCAGAGTACTTCAGCAAACATCAGTTATGATTTCCCTTGTGCTTTTAGTCGGGCCACAACTTCAAAACGCCGATATCGATTAATCACTCCCAAAAAAAAGAGATGTGATTAAAAAGTGTATTAAAGACAGAATGTTGCCTTCAGTTGAGGTTAAACCGATCATACCGATACAACAAACAATGTAAAGCACCTAAGAACAGAAGCAGGCTGACTGATATGATGCATGAAACAGATGAGATTGATAGTTTGGATGGAAAGTTTCAATTTGAAATGCTGTCAGATGAAAGAGTGGGTAAAAGCACAGTTATATGCAAAAAGAACTTAAAAAACTTTCTGTATCATAGAAGAAATTCAAATCTTTGGTGTCACCTCAACGCTAAACATGTACTGTCGTGGCGAGTATATACACCTGAACTAATGTTTACGTTATTAGTGTACACAATTGCCCACAATAGAAGTTTATAAAAAATAAATATACTGTCCTGCGTTTTTAATGTATCTGTATGTGCTGTCCGATGCCTTCTCCCGCTGCACAAAGATCTACGTACGGGTATTAATAAAGTCACCTTGAACCTTGAACTTTGAACTTTGAGATCTTTTCCTCTACTCCCTCTACAAATGTTAATTTCAGTTTCATTTACATCTCATATTAGATAAACATTCAACCAGCCCACCAGCGTCCAAGAATAATGACCCCCTGACTATTTTTCCTGGTGCTTTGTTTATTGTGTTCTTGTCACCTCTTTCTTCCAGCTTGCTTTTCAGGTATTCTGTCTGCCTGTTCACGGTACCTGTAAATCGTTAATCCACGGTGTGTATTTGAGCAGTTTCTTTTGTGGTTTCATTTGCTACTTCACCTGCCTCATTCCAGAAGTATGTTTTTGAATTACCTTATCTTGTGGTGATCTTCTGGTTTTTCCGCTCACACCTTGCTCCTTGACCGCCAGGCATCGTCAACCTATTAAACTTGCAACGGATCTTGCATTTGGACCTGCCGTGTTCACACGGACACAGTTTCCCTCACATGACTACAGTCGTGAATCTTGTCACCATCATCAGGTCTGAAATAATTTCATACAAAGCAATGCAATAGGCATCAAGCAAGGAGATATGTTTATTAAACAAACAAGAATGTTAGTGGACATTATGCACTCAACATTATAAGAACAAAAAACTAAACAAAAAAACAAACAGAATAGAAATTAAAATTTTGCAGACCTGCTTTTCAATCCAAAACATACACCATCACATCTCAAAGTGAAGCTTTCAAAACTGAACAAAAAGCAATACACTTTGTACTAATTTACAACCACTTGCTAGCCCTGTTGATTTTACAGTAATCCCACATTACTCAGATAAATCCAATCCTGAAATCTCCTCTGTGCAGAATCAAGCCTGCATTAATAAAGATTTTGTTCACGTCTTTGAGAGAGTTTGCGCACAAACAAAAGCTCAGATTTCTTAATGAGACTATGTAATATTTAAGAGGTACTTCTGTTTTACATTTGGTGGCAGTGTTTGGGACAAGTCTGTCCATCACCAGAGTTTTTTGCTCTTTGGCTTTTCTGTTTGGTTGAAATTTGGTTGATTCTATTTGGTTGCTGTGGGGAAACAGATTATTCCAGCTCATCATGTAGAATTACACCACTGTGGTTTAGTGAAGAGCTTCAGTCATTATTGTCTGAACTCCTCCTGCTGCTGCTGCTTCTTTATGTGCCTTAATACACTATTTTGTTGTATTACAAGATAATACATGTTTATTGTCATTGCACTGTTACAATGACTTTGTGATGGATTATAACGCTGCTGTTTTGTATAATAATTGTCATTGGCTCCAAACAAGCAGTACATTTTCTGTAAGATGGGCTATTCAGCTCACAGCCTTTGAACTGCATCAAAGGATTGTTTTGTGGCCTTCTAAGCAGAGTACAGATATTATAGTACAGTGGTTCTGCAGTAATCACCTGTGTTGACCAGACACACATTTTAAAGGACGACACCCGACCATTCAAACTCTTTTCTGAGTTGACGAGATGTTGCTCTGAACGTTAAAATGGACTCTGAGACGAGGAGGACTGGCCAAGTGTGTGGTTCTGCTCCTACCACTAACTTTTCCACCAGCCTGCTGCTTGGCACCTCAAGCTTTCAGTGCCTGCGTCTTCTTTTGAGCAAAGAAGACAGGCTTTTTTTCAGGACAGTAGAGTTCCTTCCATTGAACCGGACATAGTGGAGGCAAGCTGGAAAAGACCAACACGATGTTTTGGGGACAGAGTCTGTTAACACAACGAGGAGACACCATCAGTCAGATCCTGTTCACCACAATCACTCCATTCTTAGAGGAGAACGAGTTGGATTTGACGCAGGTCAACATGTTGGTGATGGATGGCGCGCCGTCGACAGCGGGCGCACTCGCTCTCTAAATGGGAAATGGATTTTACTTATATGGCGTTGTTCCACTGCTTGAGCAGCCCTCAAAGTGCTTTACACTGTGAGTCACATTCATCCAGCCAAACATACACTCACACATCGATGCAGGCAGCTGCCATGCGCAGTGCTCAGTCCCTCCATTAGAGGACCGTTGGACATGTAGACTGGGGGAGATGGGGAATCAACCTGCCTCGACCCACTCTACCAACCAGACACTGTGGTTGGTATCACTACATCGCATCATCAACCAAAGACTGTTTATACATCAAACTGAGTAGTGAGCTGACTGAAGATACTAAGTTTATGTTGATGGAAATTAATTTGCTTTTGGCTTGAGGAAAATATCATAAATATTTTTTAACTACACTGATTGTTAAATGTCTGATATATTTCAACATTATAATCTGTCTTCATTTAATTGCATCTATCCAAACTGCCAATGGAGGATAAAGAGTTTTTGAGTTGTGTCGGTACAGCTACGTCAAATTAAGTTGATGGTTTCAATTACTCAAATGCATTTCCTCAATCCATCCTCCCATGTATTCTTCTCCTGTGTCGCTTTATCAGGTTTAGGGTGGTGGGGTGCAGGAGCCAGTTCCAGTTAACATTCGGTAAAGCAGGATCCACCCTGGACGGGCCGCCAGTCACTCACAGAGCACATCTACAGAGCCAGGCATTCCACTTTCACACACACACGTACTCACGTTCACTCCTCTGAGACACTTCCAGCATCCAAAGCCATAAAAGAATGAAAGTAGTCAGAACATGTTCTGCAGATGCACACTCACCTAATATCAACGATATTAGACATGAAACCACGGTGACTTCATCACAATAATGTAAGACAGAGTGTATGAGCTTCTACCTTCCTGCAGGGCCGAGGGACTGAATGGATTCACTCTAATGAGGCACTGAAGCAACACTAAAACAAAAGAGGCAACACTAAAATCCAAACACATTAAAGCACAATAAATAAAAAGAAACAAGAGAAAGATGCTGTGAGACGACAGCCAGTATAGGTGGATAAATGTGGGGATATTGGGGTGTGTGTCCAGTGACTGAGCTAAATGTAAATGCTTCATTGATCGTTTGACCGAGTCAGACAGAAAACCTGCTCGTATCGATCTACTCAAGGCCAAGGGCGGGTAAGGCTCACACTCAGACATTGACCTCTGCCACCTTGACCTTGGCCTAAAGCCAGAGAACCGCCCTTTAACCTTCGTAATGTGACTTCTGACCTTTCCAGATGTGGCCTGAACAGAATATTTTGGAGGCGGCCTCTATTCCTCTCAAGTCAAAGGAGCCTCTCTGGAGAGCCAAAGAGAAACTTAAAGTCAGTAAAGGGTTTTTTTTTTTTTCTTTTACTCCCGAGTGCAATTTCAGCCGCAAGATGTGACCGGAGTCCTGGAGTGAGACGCAATGAAAGAGAACCAGGATGATCCCACTGAAGACAGAATCCTTACCACACATTTAAAAAGCATTGCTAAGGTTGGTATTGATCTGGTAATTTAATTACACAACCATTCATTAAATACCACAAGTCCCAGACACAGTGATGGATCACAGTATCAGCCAGCTCCTTCTTACTTTGTTTAAACCAATGAGATTTCTTCCTGAATGTTGGATACTGCCCTCAAGCAATACGAAGGAGGCTAATTCCCTCGGCTCTGAAGCTCCAGTTTGCAATATGGACATGTTTTATCAAATTCATAAAGAGTTGGACCTTTCTTGCCATTGTATCAATAAACTATGGCTAAAGAGGTTGCAGTTTAGGACACGTTAATACAGTTGTAATTTGACAGTATTGTGTCACTTCTCTAAAATGGGGAATGAATGTTGAGTTAAGGAGTTGTATTTGTCTCTATAGTTGAATGTTTTAAGAATTCTTGTTGGCTTAACTTTCTGTCTTATAGACTTTAAAAATGCAGCAGCAGTTTCTTTGAGTTGCAGTGAATGAACAGGAAGGTGTGGTCAAGGGAACCAGGTGACCAAATGGCACAAATGATTAAAGAGTGAATCATATCTGTTTACATGTGCCACAAATCTAATTTACGAATGATTCTGATTCCTTATAATCAAAATCGTCAAGTTTCGATATACATTTCCTATTCAAATTGTAAGGAGACTCATGAATTGAGGCAGCTTGAGCTAAATCTCCCCCAGAGTGTGTAATCCCATACACACTGGGTCGAGCCTGAGTTGAGCGTGAGTCTTTGACTCCCTGTTTAGTGCTAATCTAATGTTTGTTGACACTTTTATTATACGTCCTCATTTTCCATAGAAACAGTCATGTATTTGCCTTTTTAAAAATAACATTTACTTTTGCTATTCTGACTTAAAACCTTAGTGACAAATGAAATGAGGCAGTCAATACCTCCATCACACTTCAGAGGGCAGTGCTGAGCACAGGGTTATGTTTGTTCTTACTGTTTTCCTCCAGAAAGACCAAATTTATTCCTTCATTTGTTTTGAGTGTGAACAACAAGACAGAAAAACCTCAAATTCAGTCTGTTGAAAAAAATTTAAATTAAAAAAATACTACATTTAATAATGACCCTATAATATCATCAATGTCTTTTCGTTACATAAGCAAATTAAAAATTTTTTTTAAATGAGCCAATCAAGTACCTTGTTTTGGGGTATATACAGAAATTTGTCATAAAATATGAAACACAATGACGTTTGCAAGCTGGCAATACAATGGCACATTTAAGCATTTCTATTGGCTTAATTTAGATAAAATAAATAAATAAATCTGATCTCAATGTCATAACCCAGGAGGTTTAACTATTAGTCAGTCACCAGCTTTTGTTTTGATGGAAGTTTGCTTTAATTGAAAATGTTGAAAAACTACTTTTTAAGTGCTTCATTCAGATCAAAGTTTATTGGTGATGGATCATATCTTCACATCCAGCCACTGATCCATCAAAGATCTAAAAGCAAATGCATATTTTCTAACTGTTCTTTAAATGTTTCGACGATCATCTTAAACCATTCCAAGAAATGTTCCCTTCCCCAGCTGTTGTTGGTAAAAAAGAAAATCAATTCTCTATCATGTCAGGTTGAGGTTGGAGGCTTTTGACTGTCTTTACAAACATGGAGGATGTGTGTGTGTGTGTGTGTGTGTGTGTGTGTGTGTGTGTGTGTGTGTGCGCGTGTGAGTGTGGTGGGTTTTTAATCAATAACATCAACCTCCTCGGCCAAATGGCGAGACCACCTGAGCCTTCCTTTAATTGTTCTGACAGTGGATGAATCAGTGATGGAGGAACTAGATGATAGCCACATTACAACCGGGAATGTGACTCGGTGAGTGACATTATACGCCAACAGTCTGCACTTTGAATATGCTGAGGCTCGCTGCATGTGGTATAAGGCAATAATGACTGAGGCAATTAACTCAACTGATCTTTTCAGTCACACCTGCAGCACAGGAGGCTCAATCACATTTTTTTTTTTTCTAATTCTAAACAAGGAACAATTTTCATGCTCCTAATTGTCTTGTTATGAGGTCTTGGTGTGTTTAAGTCTTCATACTGTAAGTTCACAGCCCCGTCGCATCTCCAGTCGCTCTGCATTGTGTGCTTTTTGCCTTTATCAATCTACTGGAGCCCAGAACAAAGACCTTCGTGTTCAAACAGCAATTACTCTCATCTCCTGAGGCATCAGCACAGGCCTAATTGGATTTAAATGAACCCCCAAATTTCCCTTTGTTACAGAAAATAATATGCGAGGCTTTTTAATTAAGATCCGATACAAGCCCACGTGGAGGGTCTGCTGTTGCTTTCATGTCCTGCTCTTCAAATAGCGGCCCGGGCTCGCGTGGCGGACAGTTCGACGCAGAATTCTGCTCAGCAGGAGGCTGCAGGTAGTGGTTGTGTATAGTCTGTTTGGCGGGTCCATCAAACGAGGGGGATGAGTTAATTAAAGAAGCTTTATGTGATTGATCAACTTCTTACAGACAAGCTGTTCTGTGTCAGGCCAAAACTTTGGGTTTTACCACCAGAATTCGATGAGGTTTTTTTTTGTTATTTTTTTTTTTTTTCATGTGGATGAAAAACTACTCTTAATGCAGGATGAAACTACAATCTTGATTCACTTGATTCACTTGATTATGGTCTTTTTAATCCCTGTTTTGACTGAATTGGAAAAATGCAGCCATTCATGGTTTCAGCCCGGAAAAATGACAAACTAATACTTATGTGAAGGGCTAAATATTTCTCTTCATAAAAAGCATTACGTGTATTTTAGTATTTACCTTCAACTCCAGTCATGAAATGCTTCGATTTTTTTTTTTTTTTTTTTGCCAACCACCCT
>OMNM01006091.1:6429-24292 GCA_900302745.1 Parablennius parvicornis
AACAAAAAAAAAAAAAAACCTTTTTTAAAAAAAAAAAAAAAAAAAAAAAAAAAAAAAAAAAGGTTTTGTACTGCTGTGGGACTTTTTTGATTGATTCTGACACAGCACAATGTTTGATGAGCACTATCACATTTCTACAGCGGTCAGTAATGTCTGCAGTGCATTCAATGCATGTAGCGTCACCCACTCAGGGCAGGATGTGGTTGTGAACACATCACTTTCAAAATAACTCCCCAACAAGCTTGCCTCTCCTTTTATAGTAAAAATGTTGCTTATTGCACAACGGCCCACACGAATAGATTTAAAATGCATGAATACCTGTGCTCAAATAGAGAAAACCTTATCAAATGGGAACGGGCATCTTATAAGTTGAGGCTGAACTGTGTCTGTCACACCCAGTGGATTATTTCATTTATCTATATATCATACTATATTAATTCCCCCTTTTGGGAAATTTCTTTACTGAACTGATCCATCGGTAGCAGCCACAAAGAGCAGTGCACGGTGGGAGCAGGTGGGGGCCAGAGAGGGCCGAGGGTCTTGCTCATGGACTCTCTGTACGTGTTTTGGTACCCAGAGGAAACCCAAGCACACACAGGGAGAACAGGCAAACCCCACACAGAAAGGCCCCAGCCGGTATTTGAATCTGGGAGACTGTCCTCCTCTAGAAAATGACCACAGAGGTCATTTTTACATGCTCAAAAATTTACGACCACGTTATAAATTTAAGTGACCTCTGGCAGCCAAACACAAACATTAACAGTATTGTTATCAAACCGTGCTTAACCCAGATTTTCCCTGCAAAACAGAAAGGCTTATTGACGCATATTGGATGACCAAGTGACGTAATTAGTGACTTAAGATAGATTAAAACATTTGATCACCATAGAATATGCTGTCAATTATTTTACGTTTACCATAGAATACCGTTTTATGACAAAATGCTAACTTAAAACAGTCAATGCTGGCCAACACCACAATATGAGGTGTTTGTACTTATACTACACAAGACTGGTTTTCCATAAAGAAAAAGAGTACAGAATTGATAAGACCTTTTTAAAAGTAATATAGCTAAAAATTGATCAATCATATCTGTTTATGTACACATTCGAAGGCCTGTACATAACAAATTATGATGATGCATTCTGTTTTTTTTTTTTGTTTGTTAGTATTAGTTTGATTTGTAGAAGTATCTTTGTGTGATTCTCTCAAAGCCTCTAATACAATTTTAATGTGTTGACATACTGGTGAAAAAATGTATGACACAGCCTGCAAGGTTCTAGTCCTTCATGTTTCTTTCTTCAGGTGCCTCCTCAAAAAACCGGCTCTCATTTCAAAAAGAAAATCAGTGTGGCTTCTAAAACGTGCCAAGAGTGTGGTTGCAAGCAGTCCCATAAAGACAGGCTTCAAAGACAGAAGAAGATATGTGAGGAAAGATATCTGAAAAGAGCGACGAAGTGCATTTATCAAAAATGACACATGATTAGAATTCAATAGATTAATTTATTAAACAGTTGGCATGTGATTAGAAAAGAGCTCCGACGGGAATCATCTCTTGAGCAGAGCAGAAAAAAAAGCCTGCTGCCTCCTGGCTTTTGAGAACAGATTAGTAGTTTGTTCAGAACATACATAAAATAAAACAGTAGAAACCAAAACCACGAGGAGCAATAACAACAAAGATGGCCAGAGAACAGGTAGAAGAGTACATGTATACATTCTCACCTATTTCACTTTTAGTCTGCTTTGCCAGCAGGCTGTGTCAGGTACTGGTTAGAGATGGAACAGAGAAAACCAACTTTTCTTTAAAGTTAAAGTGTATATGAAGTGTGTTATAGCATAAAGGTTACTATGAAGCTTAGTTTAAAAAAAGTATAAACTAAACATTTTTAAATATTGCTGTTCACAAGCTGCTTACATAACCAGGGCTTTGCTGCAGTGCGTATTCATGAGAAATTGACAGAGGATGGACCATGTGAATGTTGGGCAGATATAAAAACTGTTCATATGCCAGACATGTGAAAATGGTTCTGATAAAGAAAGAACAGCAGGTGATCACTGGGAGGATGAATATATTTCTGCAATGCAATTGCTTGAATTTTCATTGAAATTAAAGAAAGAGTGAAGGGAAACATGTAAGCTGGAAGGTTAAGTTATGGAGACAAAGTCTGTCTTCCTGCATATCTTATTAATAGCACATGGGAGGCTTTAGACCAACCCAATCAGTAAATGTATCTAATTGTCATCTTCAGTCCAACAACGCGAGCTGTGGCATATAATTTTTTTCAAACCAAACTTTTATTCAGAAATAAATTGTGAATCTCTTGACATGTATTGCTCAAATGAGAACAACGGTATAGTTTGCATTAATTCACAGTAAAACAAGAAAACCCAAAAGGTTTAGTGCAGACAATGGAAGTGGAGATTGCTGCTGTGTGCAACACCATACACATCAACATGCAGTGAACTGGAGCTGAAGCTAGGGATCTAAATATGGCTACTGACTCATAAGTAGCGTTGTTTCTCACTACTTTCAATTTTAAGATACACACGTGTTAAGTTTCCCCTCTGTTCTTCCATTTCACCCCTCACAGTCTTTGACTCCAAATCTGTCATTTTTTCATCGTCGCTATCTGCAGAGTCATCGTCATCTGCCCCATCTGCCCCTGAGTTGTCTTCCCAGTCTTTCCACCTGTTGAAGTCAACACTGAGCCGACTCAGCTCGGCCTTGGCCACGATTTCCCTGCTTGCGCTTTTCGTAAACAACGCGACACTGAGCAGTCTGTACGTTGATGCTGGTAATGCAGCATCAGCTGTATTACCAACGCCATCATCTTTAGATTGAGAGGGAAGTATTGACTGAGTGAGTGCTAGGAAGTAAGAAGCCACGTTTCCGGAAGGCTGCCAGTGCTGCAAAGTCTTTCACTGCTCTGAGTGGCAGGTTAGAGCCAGTTACGAAACCTATGAAAACAAAAATAGTAAAGGAGCTTTACTCGTAGCACATTTTCCCCACTTCTGCAGCCTTAATGTGGTTTTACACGATTAGTCACATTCACCTATTCAACAAACAATCAAACATACACAACAATGGCGACTTCTGCCATATGAGGGCTTCACACACATGCGCCATTGTTATATCTCTTAATAATCATAACAACAATTAAAGTTTAGAATTTTACTAAATCGTGTGTTTTCACAGCATGTGCCATAATAAACAGGTTGTTTGTATGTTTATGGTTGTTTCATAAACAATCCTTGTTGCTTTTAGTTTGGAGAGAAGCCATAACAGTTCCTGGTTGGTTTTGTATGTCTTTCCCCATATCAATTCACAATAACTTAAAAGTGGTGAGATCAAACAACAGTAAAGAGTGTACATTGTTTTTGGATCCAACCATTGATAGCAACCAGGGGTATAGTGCCTTATTTACTGCTGCAGCTGCATAGACACAAACACATTATACAGAGACAACAGACAAACATCCTTCACTTTGCATCTTGAAAAATGATATGGCAGATATATTATATAATGTACATTTTTTTCATGTAGAGTTACAGCAAAATAAACTGCTGACCAATCAACATCTGTCTTCTTTTTTTCTTTTTTACAAAATGTACTCTTTTTTTTTTTTTTTCGCATGTGATAAAGCAGCAGTATCTGATGACAGGGAAGTAACGCAATAACACACAGTTGAACTGGCAAGTTGAAATGAAACCAGCACGCGAATAGGATGTACCTACTTACTACTTACAGACAATAAGCTTATTTTTCACCATTCCTTTTGCCAAGTCTTTTGTTCCTCTTTTTGGCAAATACTGAACTGTGTCTCCACCTACTGGGAGAAAACTGAAGTACAATGGAGACAAGCTGTTGCTTAAAGCCTTGAACTGCTGTTAATGAAGAAATGAAATAATAAAATTCATTAATGGCAGCAGACATTGCACAGTGATGTAGTGATAAACAATCTCGCCTTACAGCAATACTGTTCTGAGTCCAGACAAGAGTTTCCATGTTCTGCCTGTGCATCGGTTCTTTCCTGGTACTTTATACAGTTCATAAATATGCATTTAAGTTGAAACTGTATTTTCTGTAGGTGTGAATACTTGAGTGACTGTTGGTTTCTCTGTATTTGCTCGAGGGATGTTTTTTTTTTTTGTTTGTTTTTTCCTAAATTGTAAACATGCTACTGTTATCACAAATATTGTGATATTAATTATTCAGGTAATCCTGAATATTTATTTTAATAAAACAAAATATTAAATACAAGTTTAAGCTCAATGAGTTTGACTGAAGTTAACAGTAAATAAAATAAAATAAAATAAAGTCATAAGTCAAACTGCACAGAAATCCAGTCGTTTCAAATGCCAGTGCTTTATTCAGAACAGACGAGGGCACTGTTGTTGCACTAATACCGATCCATTTATCCTTTCATTCATTTTCTCAACTGTTTCATCCACTAAAGAGTAGTTAGCTGAAGAGTAAGGTGACGTACAGGGTATGCTGGGTACAGTAGGTCTTCATAAGAAAACTGAAACTGTTGATACACAGATTTGTGATGATGTTTTTTTTTTTTTTTTAATAGAATTAATCACCAAAAACATCAATTTATCTAATAATAGTTTTACCCTCCACTTGTTTCTTTTTATCATAATTTCTTCACAAAAATTCAAAGGAGACTACATGCTAGGAAAGTGCAGTCCACTCGCCACCCACCGTCTCCTGTTGCTGTGCCCCTCCCACAATCTCTGGATCCCCGGAGAGAAAGATCACTCCACAGAGAACCACCGTTTGAATCCAACCTGAAAGAGCAAGGAGCGCTCGGCTCCGTAGGAGTATTCAAGGCTTCAGTGGTGGTAAATTAAATAGTGTTTCGGACAAGTGGTGGCTTTCACTATTATCCAGACCTTCCAGCTCTGAGCTTACATCTCTAGACAACCACTGGAACCACAGAAATATCTTTGCTGTGAGGTAACAGTGCAAACCACTGCAGCACCATGTCACTCTGTAAGAATACTCTCAGAATTGACACCATACATCCGCCCCAGCACACCACACGGTGCATCACACTGCAGTCAGCACCAGCAGAAGAGCCCTAACGTACAGTTGGCATGGCCCACATGCTTAAGATGTCAGTCATATAGAGTCAGATTTCAAACTAGAAATGGAAGGCAGAGTGTCTGTGCATGCGTGTGTGTGCAGGTGCGTGCACGTGTAATGTTGTTGGTATATTTACTTTGATCACTTGAGTGGAATAATGAGTAATGATGACCAAATCACAGTTTTCTGATTAACTTCAGAACATTTTTTATCAAAACCTGCTTATTAAATCTGCATTCCTTTGCTGCGATTATTTACCGGACACATTTTAAGACACTGCTAATGTAAATAGATTTTCACTACACAACTGAAATGGAAACTGAGCTGACAAATGTTAGCCGACACACAGTTAAGATTATACAAATGCTTGACTAGCCTTGCTGTTGGTTTGAGATATAACACATAAACTACACAACTATTGTACTGTAAAATTAATTCAGTGATTAGTGTGTTTGAAAAATGTTTCATGTACAAACAGATTTGACATACATTCTGTAAGCAAAAGCTTTGGTTTCATCTTTATAGTTGTTCTGTATTTCATGATGTCCGATATACACGGATTGACAGCAATATAAGTGTCAGAGCTGAATACGTTCTACAAGTAATAAACGTCTGGATAAATAAATAAAAGCTTCCATTGGTCCACTTTGTGATGCAACCGTAGACTTTTTCTTTCTCATCTCAAAAGCCGGGTCCATCATGGTTTTCAAAATATCAGCTTTGCGTCAAATCAAACAATCATGTGAAGTGGAAATGAAAATATTTGGGAATTACTAGCAAATATTTTTTCGGAAGTATCTGAACAACAAACGTAAACTGAATCAGCTCCTGCAGAAATACGACATGCTCACTTCCACAAGACCATGCGAGCAGGGCCAGATGTTAGAAGTGAGTTTAGAAGTGTGAAAAGTCATTAAACACTTTTATGGCTGGACTAAAAGTGAACATGAGCGAGAGAGCAAAACTTTATGTGTTACCTGTGAGCAAGACATCAAAGAGCACTGCAGCTCCTAATGACAGGTCTATGCGTGTCTGAGTTCCACAATTAGTCCGTACAGCTCATTATCTAAAACACAGCATAGGCAAACTGCTGAGGAGCAAATTTACGACACAATTTGTTTTTGAGAAAGAGATCACTTGGTTAGTTGGAGAGAGGATAAGCTTAGTTTTTCCAAATGGTCACACGGGGAGTTTTCTTTTTTTTCTTTTTTTTGTGGTCCTGTCGAGGATTTAAGCAAAGACAGAAGGACCCCTAAACATAATCCCCACCCCCTTTTACAAACCCACTCCTACCTCCAAAAAGCCACCACCTATCTCTTAGTGCAGTGTCATTTTGCAGTGTGTCAACCCACCTCTGGAATTTCAGTGAGGAAGAAGGGAGAAGCAAATTATGGGACACAGAGCAGCGGCAGCATAGAAAAGAGCGTGAGAGAAATTTTCTCTATCCCCCCTTCTTGAGGTGACTTTCAGTTCGGGAAATACATGAAATCCAGTGTGCTTTCTCTAAGTGCTCAACTGAGACCTGCTCCTGTCTAAAGCAATTTAATGAGTGTTAGCCCCAAGGAGAACAAGTCAGAACTCACAGCAACAAAAGCCAGTCTCTTGGGAAACAAAGCGCCGCGGCTGCGATAGACATGCAGCCATTCACTCTGGTTGGTGCTCTTATTCTCATGCTCCACATCTCATCTGGCAGCACAGAAGCCCAAAGGTAAGTCAATCAAGCATGTGATGTTGAATGGTGGGGGCTTATGAACTGAGACCTGCAGCAGGTGGGAGTTTTACTTAGATATGTTGTCAGTTAGGAATCTCAAAACTTCCAGAGTTTAATGTCTAACAGATGTTAGATGTATCACATAGCAGGAAGTCTGAATGCTCATAAAAAAAAAAAAATAAATAAAATGTTACCTATAGAATTGTAAAGTTTACAATTCGGCCTTAATCATGTGGCCAGGAAAGGAAATTACTCACACTTGAACTGCTGGTTTCTCCACACACTATTATTTTAAGTGGAGCTTTAAGCGTAACATGAACCCCTTTAGTTTGCACTGATTTGCGTGCTTTAAATCTTCACAGGGAAATTATTGTTTTGATGGTATGTACACATGCCGCTGCCACCGCTGCTAACAGGGGACTGTGAGAGCGTAACAGCTAAATGTAGCACAGCAACTGTTGATAAGTGACGAGCACCTGTCACACTTAGGACCCCCCTCTCCGCTGGACTATTCTGGTTGATTTCTATCAAGTCTCAGATTCCTCTAGTCGAACTGGAGCCTAAGCCCCTTTTAAGATGCCAACACCACTGAAATATAAACATCTTGGATGTCAAAAGTTTGACTTTGAACACAGAGATGAGAAGTACTAAAGATTAGAGCTTATGACTCTTGAATTTTCCTCAGTCACCACCCTAATCACTTAAGACATCTTAGAACCTGAACCAAATCTACAGCTCCAAAATGCACACACATATGCAATGTCATCTGCATGCACAATAAGTTATTTTGGTTGAAAGTGAATTTGCTAACAACATCTGAAAATTTTTTTAATTTAGATTCTCAATTGATGTAATTGACTTAACTTTTCTGCAGAAAATCAATTCAGACAATGATCAAAGTTCAGTTAAAAAATGAGGAAATAGAAGTCTGTGAAGCATGAAAATGTAACACGGGAAGTGTCTGATTAGGGTGTCTTTTTTTTGTCTGTGGCCTACATCCTGTCAGCTGGCTCTTGCTCCACAGGGAGCCCCACTTTCATCACTAAGTGTAGCTGCCCTAAGGACACTTTATTTAGGTTGATGTGTTGTTGGACAGTAATTTAAAAAGAATATCTGACAACTGGCATTTAGGATAACCTTTAGGGTTGTTGATGTGAGGGCTTAAAATTTGCAATAACCTACATTAATCATCAGTCTATCACTGCATCTACTGAGCTAAGACCGGGTTAGAACGCTTTATTTACATTGGGAAGTTCTGTGGGCTGGCCAAGGTCGGCTGTAAATACTAGTAAAGACATACAAATTACACATCTTACCTTTTGCACTTCTCTTCTTCAACAAAGGCACCACAGACAAGTCCCTACTGGAAACCAACCAGGTGTGTGTCGCTATGGCAGGAGACTTGAGTGTTGCTACGGCTGGAGGAAAAACAGTAAAGGACAATGTGAAGGTGAGAGGACTTCAAATTTCTAAAGTTGATTTTGCCTAAAACAAGTGATACACCATGAACAAAGATCAATATATTCATGGTATATTTAATGCAATGTGTTTTATTAATACACTGAGGTCTGAAATCACTGCCTTGATCTCCTGACTATTGTTATTCATTTCAGGAAAGATATTTTCCAAACCAAAAAATGTGGAGGAAATTACAGCCTACATTAAAAAAAAAAAAAAAACAAAAAGACGTTGCCTGTGTAAAAGAAATGTGTGGTTTGACTGTGGTCCACTGTCCTCCACCACTGATATGTCTGGTGGTATTTTCTTTTTTATGTTAAATGTTTTACCAGCTCAGTGTGAGCACGGGTGCAAGCATGGAGAGTGTGTTGGCCCCAACAAATGCAAGTGTTTCCCAGGACACACCGGAAAGACATGCAATCAAGGTAACTGTGGTTACTGAAGAGCGTCTGGAAACATTGTTCTGTCTCGGTACAAAATAATCAAATTTCCTGCGGATACATTTTTTTTTAAATCTAACTATCTGCAGTATTGCAGTGAGTTTGACTTAAATGTTGGGAAAAGGCAGTGCTGTTGATGAAAAGAAGTTCTTCTTTCTAGATCTGAATGAGTGTGGCTTGAAACCTCGTCCCTGTGAGCATCGCTGCATGAACACCCATGGTAGTTACAAGTGCTACTGTCTCAATGGATACACCCTGATGCCTGATGGATCCTGTGCCAGTGAGTCTTCATACAGACACAGAGGATGACGCAACAATTTCTTTTTTATGTATGATTCTGATCATGTGCATGCATGCTTGCAGATTCAAGGACATGCTCTCTTGCTCACTGCCAGTACGGCTGTGAAGAGGTACACGGGGAAATCCGCTGCCTCTGCCCATCAGCAGGTTTGCAACTGGGGCAAGATGAGAGAACTTGTGTAGGTGAGCAGTGCTTATCACACAATGACAGAGCGTAGTGAGTTAGTGTTTTTCAGCATTCAGTGTCATGCAACTAAAGCCCACGTTAAATCAAATGAATGGATGAAAACAGACACAAACAATGTGGTATAAGTAATCTTGATCCAGATAAGAAACAGTAAAAACATTGAATTTGTTTTTGTTTTTTTTATGGAACATATATTTTATATATAATGGCAAGACATTGTAGGTATTGTGTTACAGGACTTTTGCACGCTCAATTTCAAAATCAGATGGATGCAATTAAGTTATATTTCTTCCCCCAAAACTGCTTGACCTGACACTGAGCCTGTGGGACACAATCACACAGGGGAAGTAATATACTAGCTGCACAGCATTAGGTTTCAGGAGTGCCATGGATCCAAGACTCAAATAAATCTTAATAACAACAAAGGGATTGTCTTAGAAAATGTGCCAAAAAAAAGTATCCCTTGAGGAATTCTGCAAAATATGATGAAAGAAACACATTTGTACCATTTCAAAAAACTAAATATCAAAATAAACAAAATGTAGACTATCTGGTCTGCACCAGATATGACAGAACCCCAACTGCCTGCAGGCCAAAATGTTCATTTGCTTCACAACTTGGCAATGGATCATGCTTAAATTCATGATGATGATTGCGCTATTACCTCAAAACGCTCCATGTACACATGGCCTCCAGGAATATTCTCCATTGGTTTCACAGCAGTGTCAGTAGCTTACTTGATACACACCACCACTTCCCACCAGTCTGGGCAACGCATCAAACGCATTTTAGCATTGTTGGGTGAAGAGAATCCTCTGAGGAATTGTGCTGATGATCACCCGGATGGCGATGCTCCCTGCTGGCAGAAGAAAAAAAGCAGCTAATGACTCAGTGGGAATTATTGGAAGCAACTGGCTGGCCAGAATAATGCTCTGCAGGATGTGGTGGTGTCTATGGAACAGTAGGGATTAATAATTCAAAAATAGTATAAAGTAAACAGATATAAAATAATTAAATCATCATTATTGGTTGTGTTATGTCTCCCAAATTTGCAGTACAGATTAAATGTGAACTGTTTTAGATGTTTAGTGCCGAACAATTTGACTCATTAGAATAACACAGACCCATAAATAGAAAACAAAGCCATTATAACTTTCTCCTTTGTTTTGTCTCTACTCAGATATTGATGAATGTGTGACTGGGAAGAACCTCTGCCCGTACAACAGACAATGTGTAAACACCTTTGGCAGCTATTACTGCAAGTGCCAGGATGGCTACGATCTGAAATATGTCGAAGGGAAATACGACTGTGTAGGTAAGGTATATGAAGGTGCACTGTCTATAAGCAGTGATACAAACGGTACAAATAGGCTTATTCCAATTCCAGACCTCGATGAGTGTGCAGCCGGCACCCACAAGTGCAGCCACCATGCTGTCTGTTTGAACACTCAAGGATCCTACAAGTGCAGGTGCAAGTCTGGCTTCAGAGGCAATGGCTTCGAATGCTCAGGTGAGATCCAAGATCTGCTACTCTCAACTATGAATCTGTTCATTTTACGTGGGCCTTTTCAATTCAGCGAGACAAGGCAAGATCACAAATGAAGATGTTTATAATAGATGGCTGAAACATATGTCTCAGGTCTTCCCAGATGAGAGCAGTCAGTCATATAGGAGCCGTTTAACAGCAACATATTTCATTTGGACTCTTTAAACATCAGAAAACTGCAGTCCTGCCAAGGCTAGTTTCCTGTTTTCAGACTTCACTCCCTTCACAGATGTTAGCATGAGAGAAGCAGAGATTGAAAACACACCTGTGTAAATATGGCACTGCACTGCAGCCTTCCTACTGAGGAAGTGGAAAGGAAGGTAGTGTTGTACTCGTTGAACCAGACCCAGACAGCAGGTGAAGTTTCATGTGGCCAAATCACATAAAGAGGTCATGAGTTTCAGTGTGAATGAAGATGCCTTTATTTCTTGTAGTCAAACCCTTTTATCAGAAGCCGTGGGATGGAGGCAGTGCAGATGATTTCCTGAATGGTGAGACTGTGCAGAACCGAAAAAACTCTGCATTAGATGTTCATGCCCTGCTCTGCAACCCCATCCATCCCGTCCTTCCCTCTTGCCTACTTTAAAGAATGCCTCTCCCAACTCTTTGCCTGGCTCATGGCTGGATATGTTGTATGCCCACAGCTTGTTACGAAAATCCTCAGCATGACCTTTTTCATACAGAGCTGATATGACGAAAGGCTTGTAGATTTATAACGACGCTGTATAAGGATGTATTGAAAGAATTTTACTGTCATGGTTCGTTTGCATGCAGTAGTATAATCTTATTTGTTGTTTTAGCATGTTCGTTTGCCACAGCTCCACCCCTTGTGGGGAAGTGATCTATTTTGTTCATGAACTGGTAAGTAACTTCAGGCATGTGATTAATCAGAATCACATCTGTAAAACACATGACAGCAAACGCACCTGCAGCCTAGTAAAATAAATTCATTTCCTTCACATGATTGCAGATCCATGTGTCTAATCTGTTTCCTCTTCCTACCAATACAGCCATCCCAGACTCCCAAGTGAAGCCCGGGATTCTGGGAGGTACACTGAGCAACGAAGACATCAAAAACGTAATCCCCGAACCAGTCTCAACGCCTCCTCCCAGGATCCGGCAGCAACCTTTTGACTATGATGGAGAGGAGTACATTGGCGCTGAGACTGAGGGTAGACAACAACAGGAAGTTCCTGAAGAAGAGGAGGACGAGGAAGGAGAAGACAACCAGCTCAATCCAAGGGGAGATGTTTTTGGTACGTCTCTTTTTGTTTGGCCTGTTTGCAGTAAATTCATTCTACTATTCTGGGTGGTCTGCTGTACGTGCGGCATAAACACACTAAACTAACCCTGTATGTTTTGACGTTTGCTCTCATCTCTGCACAGCATCTGATCACAATTACACATTGTTCAGTCGGAAGCTAAACAAGTAAAACTGAGCAACTGAGAATTAAACCATTGACCAAAGAGGACAATGACTCGGGTTCATCAAGTTCCTTGTTGAAATCAGTTTATGTCTGACAACACCAGTTCATAAGACCTCTTATTATAAACGACACCATGTAATTAGATATTATCATATATAAAAAAGTGTTCTATATATGGCAAACTAGCAATTTCATGAACGTGATCAATTAATAAAAATCAATTGGGGAGAAACAAGGAAAACAAGTAGAAGTCCCCAAATATTATTATGTACTCTATAAATCTCACAAAATCTGAAAAATATTTGTTTTTGTATCGCATTACAAGCACTGCAATTGATACATTTTTGCTGTTTTCTAATCTAACGTAATTCGCTCTTAACTGCTAATACTTGACCAGATCCTATAAACATGTTTGTAGTTTATTAAGCCTCCAGAAATTTATGATTAAAGTCAACCCTCATCATTTGATTGATTATAACAAATGACAAAGTGATGTGTTCATACAGTAGCAGTCATCTGACTGCAAATAGATCCAATAGATGAGGTCTCCTGTCATCAAAAATCTCTATCTTTACGGAAACATCCGAGCCTGTGTAAGAAGTCAGGTAGCAAGAGGAGACAGGCCCCGAGACATCCATCACCTCCAGGGAGGAATTTCACTTTGTCGGTATGTGAGAGCTCAAGGATAGGACCCATCCTGGGTTTGCTTCCCATCTCCTGGGAGGAGGGTGAGGAAGGGAGGATAGTTACAAAGCCCCAAAGCCTTTTATTATGTTTTCCCCAAAACAGCTGTTGTGCAAACAGACTTGAGTCCTTGTAGGAAAGTCTGTCATCAGCACTTGAGACCTCTCTAACACCAGCCCACTGTGGCTTTGCAGGTTCAATAACCCCAGCTGTCACTCGTCTCCGTGTGAAAGGGGGTTTCATGGGGGTGATTTGCTGCAGGGGCTTTAAAAGGCTTGGGGAACAGGGGGAGGGGATTGTATCCTAAAGTTGTAATTCCATTTGAAGAAATGGATGACAGCAGGGCAGGTCTGCACCTGTTTGTTAAAATCCCCTTTTCTAACTTTTGTTTTATCAGGGAAAATCTTTGCTGTATTATTTGGGATCTTTTTTCCGAGAGTACATACTTTTTAAAAAGCTGTTTCAAACACTATAATTACAATTTAGTTTGTCTACTGAAGTACACTTAGATGCCAATTTATGAGGTACCACTACTTCTAAAATGCTTGCAATAAATCTAACCCTAAGCTTTCTGTTTGAACAGAACATGCCAACCCTTCATATCGAGCATGATATAGAGGGCGAAACATCCAATACAAAACTTTTGTGCAGCTACTGCTTGTTAAAATAATCACAACACATTGTCAAAATATTTCATCACAGGTTCTGCTAAAGTCGAGTCAAACATATAAGAAGTCCATTCATATGAGTCCCAATGTATGACAACAAGATGCATATTTACCAGAGTTAAAATCTGCTGAATAAAAATGAATGATCACTTTTTCCCTTTCATTCTTGAACCCAGTTTCAGAGGACTTTGAGTCCGTGTTCGGTCCAGCCACAGAAGTCAAGGAAATCCATATAGCACCAGTTCAGGAAGGTAAAGATCACTTTGACTGCACAATAAATTTATACAATGGTTTACTGAAAAGCTTCTGCAACTGATCCCAAAATGTATTTTACCTTCTAGAATACATCTTGGATTGCAACTTTGATCAGGGAGCATGTGAATGGGTCCAAGACAGGGCTGACGACATTGATTGGAGTGTGGCTTACCACGATCACGGTAACAAAATGCTATACAGTATATGATAAAAGATTTCTTTTTTTTTAGTTTTGTGTATTCATGTGCTGTTACTCACACGAAGAATAAACTGTCAGGTGCTGAATACTACATGGCCCTGAGTGGGCTCCTCGGGGACCAGGGCGAAGTGGCCAAGCTGAAGTTGCTTCTGAGTGACCGCGCTCAGCAGGGCAGCTTCTGCCTCGCCTTTGACTACCGTGTGGTCGGACACAACGTGGGAACGCTCAGGGTGTTGCTGGATAACAATGCTTACCCAGTGTGGGAGCAGAGCCAAAGCCGGGACCAGAGCTGGCAGGCGGAGTTCCTCACTGTCGCCTGGACAGTAGAGGCCCCAGAGTCTGTGAGTACTTTTTCAGATTTAATTAATATAATAATATACTTATCACCCAAGCCCTGCATCTCATATATCTGTGAGTAACAGTGGAAATTGCTGTAAAAGTGTAATGCCACTTGGTTACACAGAATCATGACTGGAATCTGTGACATGGATATGTGATGGTATGATTATATGTCTTTCAGATTATCTTTGAAGGTCAGCGTGGGAAAGGTCTTGGAGGCGAAATAGGACTAGATAATGTTGTGCTGACCTCAGGACCTTGTCAAGATGACGCCAGTCCAATTTTTTAAGAATTTCTGCCTCCGATCAACATTTCTGTGCTGATACCTGTCAATGCTTCTCGATTCCAAAGTCCAGGGTCTTATACATCTTCAATGGAGCTCCCCAGTCTTCTTTTATGATGCAGCCATGCGGTCTGAAGCGATTCATATGTACAATCAGTGCATGCATGTTTACTTCACCACCATGCTGCTGCCCCAGTGCATCCCACTACATTCATTCATTATAAGGTGGTTTTTCTTTTAATTGTCTAGAGCAATACAAATGACTCAGATCTCAGGAATAGGTGGAAATGCTAACTTTGCCTGTTAGTTGTGTTTAACAGTATTGTGCTTAGGCCTTTGTTGTGTATGTGACAATGATTTGCTGAAGTTGCCCAAAAATTATATACACCATATAATGTGAATTGTTAGCTTAATTGTTCCTGATAGCTTAGATGAAAAAAACAATGTTGAAGGCTGTTTGGTTAAACTGATAATAATAAAAAAAAAAAGCATATTAGGACATAAATGCTTAAAATGTGTTTCCAAATAATGGTGTATTAGTACATTAAAATTGTTTTTATACAATTTTGTCTATGGATACTTTGTCTGTCTTATTGTAATACTACATATTTGGAGGGTCGAACAGTTAGTAACTCTGTATGGGAGTTCTCCCTATGGGCTTTTCTCCAGGTTGTCCTGCTTCCTTTCAAAACATCTGGTTTGGTTAATTGGTGACTTGAAATGCTCCACAGAGTTGAATGAGTGTGTTTACTGCCTTCACTAAACGGAGATCAGCTCCAGTACCTTGTGTTGGATAAAATTAGTAGAAGATGGACAAATGGATATACATCTGGAATAGGATTTTTTTACATTCACATGCATTTTCTACAAATTCATAAGAGAAAGACGTTCATAATGAGATAGCCAGATCACAGAGTAAATATAGAGAGAAATATTTGTGTGGTTACTACAGTCATTGCTGTTTTTAAAGGAAAGTATACACAAAGGACTTCTGGAGTACAGTTTTCAGGTATTTGTGCTTTGCTTGTTTTAGTGGGTGTTTTCTACATTATCCAAATCACAGAAGGAAAATTGCAGCATTAAATTGAGGCCTAACCACTACTATGCCAGTTAACCAAACCACAACCCAAAAGGGGCAGCATAAATCATTCTTGCTTTGAATACTTGCTATAGCTTAGTTTGACTGATTCTGAAGTATTTTGGTATGTTGTGTTGTTTAATTTAGTGGACATGTCAGTGAGATACCTGGCTACAATAAAACTAACTCATGGGAAAACGATGAGTCTCATTACTTTTAACAATATGCATTTGGCTTATATAAAAACTAAACTTTTTCTTCAATGTACAAAATGACAGATAACAACTAAACATTGCCCTCTGGTGGTGTTGCAATAAACTATAAAGAAGTCACGGTTTCCATATGATATGTAACAGATGAGATGCCAAGGTTAGTTAGAATTGCTATATACACATACAGAGCATAAAAGTAGCATATTTGTCGTAACTGCGTGTCGTATCCTCTGTAATGAATTCATTAGTGATGTATAAGTGAGGGCCTACTGCGTTACCTCTGCGCTCGTTGGTTGTTTCTGTCGGCTGATGAGATCACATGACCGGTGTTTCGGATGAACTGGATGCCAACTTCCTTTGGCGTCCGTCGTTGCTGCTTGTAACACTATATGTTAAAATAAAACTCAGAAAAGGTACGACACTTCAAAACTTTGATGTGGATGTGGTTATATTGACCTGATCAGGACAGATAATGCTTTATGCCTGTTTTTTTTTTTTTAATCAGCTGTTACTAGCGTTAACAGCAGCGGCTACAGGAAGTCGGTCACTAGCTAACAAGGATACCAGTTAATCTGAAACACCAGGTGCTCGTCTGCGGCTGCTCCATGTTAGCAGGTTAGCAGTGAGCCTCTAGAGCTGACCGGGAAACTGTGCTCTCTGACATTATATCGACTCACGCCGGGCCGAGGAGCTGTCAAACTAATGTGTCTACATTTCTCCATTGGTTTCGTTGTCGTTGATTCAGCTACAGCTTCACCCAAACGATAAGGTACTGTAAGCAGGAGACTGTGCTGCATTAACTCCAGCTGTGTTGTTTTCCTCTTTCATGTTAGCCTAGCTTAGCCTGTAGCTAACTCTGGATATTGATTATTTCTTGTGGTAGTCTCAAACTCGTTTTTGAGTATCATGTATGCTACAGCTACAAGCTAAGGCCTCTATTATTTATAATCACTGTAACGATATTGATAGTTTAATTGAGCTTCTCACATCTAAGCAGCTGGCAGCCACAAGCAGGAAGCTTTAAAGCCTTGTCACTGTGTTCCAGCTGCCTGATCGTTACCTGCATGGCTGCTCACATCAACATTAAACCATGAGCATGTGACCGCAGACTGGCGTTTACTTCACATGATCTGGACGAGCAAAGGAGATCCAACTCGACAAGAGGTGAGAGGGTGAACTCGCCAAACATTCACCAAAGTTAAGAGTTTCTGCAGAGGAGTGCAATACATTGAGCTACATGGATTCCAGCAAAGTAAAGTTGCATGTTAGTATATGCAGAATCAAGTGATGTGCAATGCATTTTTATTACGGAACAATATACTCAATAGATCATGTTGATTTGCAAGAGATCCTGACAGGTTTATGTAGTCGCAAAACACCTACACAACCCAAAATATGTATTTATTTTCAAGGTGCAACCACTCTCTGACAGACTACATTGTTAAGCTGTGCAACATTAGCATTTTTGGTGTGGAAGCCAGCAATCGATACACTATCATCAGATCATCAGGTAACTCAGTTGTGTAATAGAAGCCACAACATGAATTGAGTAATGGCTCTGAGAACACAGTTTATGGTTGCAGTCACCGATCCTGTGATCCAGAAGAGAGAAAAAAAATACTTTGCGGAACAAGTACAACTGTGATCTCTAATATGAATAGATGAAGGACCATCTGTTGTCAGTTAAGCCAGCATCCAGACTTAGAGATAAATTAGTACATATGGTGACTGCCACATACGTCATCATTAGTGCTGCATGACTAGTATAGATTTCAGAGCAACACACGTTATACATGATTTCTTTTTTAATATAATTTCAGCAAGATGTGGCTAAACTACATGTAGCATTCCATCGAGTAAGAATAAAATATATAGTAATAATAAATGCACTGCACCCGTTAAAAACTAGTGCAAGTTACAGTTTTAAACATTAACCCAGTGTGTCAAAATTATATTTATATATATATATATTTTATAAACAACA
>OMNM01006099.1:7527-50554 GCA_900302745.1 Parablennius parvicornis
ATTTTTTTTTTTTTTTTTTTTTTTGTCATCAACAGGTTTAATCTAAATAGGTGGGCGTCTTCCTCTGATAAAAACATTGAGTGTTACTACAAATGGTATGTGTGAAACACACCACAACCTGGATAGTTTACAAAATATAATCATGCATTACATGTGTGACCTATAATTACTGTTTGCAACAGTGTTACTCAGCCAGTCCGTAAAAGCCAGGGCGGTCACCAAACTGCTGAGGCACCGTGATACAGTGCGGCTTATTAAACCTCATGTGTACAAGGACTTGGTTTGTGTTTGTTTATGATCTGAGATAAAAGAGACAGTTGCCTGCTATGTGTCCTCTCAACAAGCAGACGCTGACATTTGTTATTTTTATTTTTCTACTTTCACAAAGTCTGTCATGAGGAAAAAGTCAGTCTAACTAGGTTAGCCAACTAGGAAGATATAGAAGATATAGCAGTAACATACTCTAAATTGAGCGCCTATTTTTAACCATATAAAAAGCCATTTTCTAACAGTGCATCCAGTGTCATCAGATGTGTGTTAAAAATGTGTTATTTGTTGTTTGTTTTTCTTAGCTGTACACAGAGTCCCGTCAGTCCTTGGGAACTTGTCAGATATTCAGTTTGTAGTCACTTTAGAAAGGCTGAGCACAGAGTCTCAGGGGAATTGCTCCAGTCTCCCCGTTTCCCCCCCACCCCATGTCACCAGCCAGGAACAAAGCCGCCATAGTCAATTCTCCTAATTTCACTGCAGCCTGTCGAAATCCCGTTCTCCTTTTCTCCTTCTCTTCAACAAGTACTTTATGTTGGGATCAGTCAGGTCTGAGTCGCCCACAAAAACCTGAGGCTCTCGCTTCATCGTCTTTCAGCACCGGGTTTGACACTCCCCAGCTCCCTGCCATTCAGACGCCTTCACCATGCAATTTGTTTCCATTTGTCAAACAGCAGTATCCATCACAAAAGAAAATGCTGGCACAACAGAAAGTTTGTGAAAAAAAAAACATTGTCTCCTAAACTCCAAATGGCCCTCACACTACCTACTTATTGGCCCGTAACAAAACAACCTTAAACAATTTACAGCACTTTCAGTTGTTACAGATACTTGTTACATTATTCCTCTCTCAACCGACAATAAAACATCTTTAACTGAATACAGCAGGTATCGCACCCTCAAATCAGCACCGACGTATCACTTCTCTCTTAAAAGTGTACGCGGACTCGCTGCCACAGTTTGAATTCATCACTGTATTCACTGCCGCCACATTGTGCTGACTCTTATTTTGTGTTTTATTTCTTTGGGATTAAACTTCATTGTGCGGGGAGCCAGGTTTCCTCACACATTCATTTATTAAAGCTTTCTCAGCACTATGTTGACGGCGTTGCTATTTACACACCAATTCAGATATGTCTTAAAATGGTGCTATTATTGGGGCTGCATGGAAAGGTATCTGGTTAATAATACTTATTGTGCAAACTTTGTTGTCACCATTCTTGTGCTGGCTGTTATCGAGGGGAGAGCAGAGAGGATATATGCTGACTCTGATGTAGATAGTGCCATGAGTATTTCCATTGTGACAGCTGCCGTGTGGTGAAGTCCCTGATAGGGTTTCCAATGCTGTCAATGCTGTGTCAGGTGCATTAGCACCTCGGAGACCTGTGATGCTCCAGCTGCTATGTGCCTGTGTCTCCCCGGGCCCTGGCCGCCAGCCTGACACCCGACACAAAGTAATCACAGATCACAGCGTTTAATCACTGAAACAAGCACTCCAGAGGACCCCACTGTCAATATCCCACTCTCTCATTATCTGTTTGGATTGCACATCCACACTGTCAGATAAACAGAGTGGAAAATTAAGATTAAAAATATGGTAATTTCATTTCAGTCGGCAGGCTCCTCTCACTGGCCCATTATGCTATTGATTACCTCTGAATTCAATTTTTCTTTTCAATGTAAACTTTAATCTATTCGCAAGCCAACAATTCAACTCCCAGGGGGCTATTTGAGAGTAAGTAACCATTTAATATGAGGCTGGCTGAAGATTCATTGGCTTTAATGAATTGTGTAAATCACTCAGCTTTTAAAGGAGCTGAAGTCTTGCGGTTCACGACCCAAATTTGGGCCCGGTTAAATAGTGCCTTTTAGACCAAACCAAGTGTTTACTGACAACAATCTCTGAATGTGTAATCACTGGCTCTGCTCTTGTCTATACGAGGCCAAATTAAACAGCTCCTTCCTAATGGAGCCGGTAATGACAAAATTACAATTCAGGACTTAATCGTCATATTGCACTGCTGACATGTTAGAATAACAGTGGATCGCTGCACCACTTCACCACTCAGACAGAATTTCAAAACGGCTTGACTCAACACAGTAATGACTAGGTTGTCTTCTTTAACCACTTACCAATTTGTAGCATCATGTTCAAGACCAGTTGTAACCGCTGACCTGAGGCAAACAAACCATTCAGGCTAGTGAATACAGGAGGATACACAGCTCCCGGAGGGGTTCCGAAATAAGCAAAAAGAAGACAGGACTGAACATTTTGAGCAATATTCATTTATTGTCTGAAATTTACATTTAAGGTTTGATGTAATTCTGATGTGAACATTCCCATTAATTTTTTATTTACTATACAATAATAAAGTGCAAACTCCATAAAATATAGCCTTCAGTAACACTTCATTTGTGAGAAACTAGACACAAAAACAGAGAAATGTTTGACTTATAAACATTCAGACTAGACTTCATCCAAGTCGTTGCTAAAGTAAAAGCAAACGCATAAAGACAGAAGAAAATACTTCAAAAGCTATTCAATGTTTGTCCCAAGAGGTTTGGTATTAGTCTGCCAAAACGACACCTCACGCACTGATAAGCCATAAGATCTTGACCAACGTGTGCAATCTGGCCTTGTTCGCAGCGACTTAGCTTTTTGTCCTACTGTGTGATTCTCCAGCCGTGCTGTGGAGAACAGAGCGGACCAACAGCAGTGGTGATACTGTCACCAGCTACAAGAGGAGTCCTGATGATTATACAAGACTCTATTCATCCTGGACATTAACTGTTCTCCTCACTGCTACTTCAAAGTAGATCCACACTGCTTAAAACCTCAATCAAATACACTAGAAAACAATTCCACCCACAAGTAGTCTTGATGTGCTAATCCTTCAAATCTGATTTGCACAGTTGATCTATTCTTGTATATTTCTATTTTGTATTTATTTTCATTCATTTTGAACTGCCAGATACAGCTGCCAATATTTTTCTTGTTGTACTTTGAACAGTGATAATTCAGTCTCTCCTATTGTTTCCGTCAGAACTAAAATTAATTTTGTAACAGTCAAGACACAAGACCACCTTCACTCCCCGCGTCCATCAATGAACCCTGGCTGATCACGGACCCTGTATGTGCAGTGTGTGTATATAATATATATACCAATCATCTGTCAGTGGTCACAACCTTATGGCTGATTTGTAATTTGCTGATAAGAGTTGAGGTAGATACAAAACCACTCGTGTCAAAGTGCAGGAAGACCAATTAAAACAGTGCAATTACTAAAAATCAATGGTCTGATTAAGGCACAATAATTACTAAAAGTATTGGTGTTTCTTCTCGGGTTTTCCTTGTCATGTCAAACACTTTCCAAATAATGAAAAGACTTCAGTCTTACGAAACAATGTTGGATTTAAAAGAATATTTCAAGCCACCCATTATTCATTGCACAGACTAAACAGATCTAATATCTGCGCTCTTCCCAGCACCAGTGCAGAAGATATTGAAGAAACTCAGGAGGCCAGAGCACACATACATAAACATCGCAGTGTGTGATCAATAAACACCCATGCAGTAATAGGCTGTCAATGAAAGGCACAGCCTGCCTGACATTATTGTCTCTTTTCTGTTTCAGACGAAAGGTCTGTGCGCATCAACAGCAGCACGTCGTAACCTGAGCCTTCTGGGAGTCTGAAAATTTTTTTTTAGTGTACATCGAGGAATCTGGTAAAAAAGGTTTGGTCACTGACGGCTTGCTTGAAGACCACAGCGACTCTCCAAAGTGTCAAAGAGACGTCTCAAAGATGACAGTGATGTCCTTGGCACAGCGTGCATCAGTCACCCGCTTTTTGTTTGTGTAAACCTGAAAGCGGATCAGGGAAGCAGTGTCACAGAACACAAGCACACTGTCCAATCTCAGCTACGATCTGCTAAGGTGTGATTTATGACAGATCCAGTCAGAGCACGGTGATGGGATTTATCATCCGCTGAAGCATGCAAAAGTGGCTTATTTATCCTCGTAAATGACTGTGAAATTTGGGGGAGAATATTTTTTGGAGATAATCACGGGAATTATTTGTGGTGTTAATTTTATCTAAATGCAGCTGTTGGGCAGAGCAGTGAACAACTATTTGTAGAAAAAAAAAAAAAAAAAACTGCTTAGCAATGTTGTGTCCAAAAAGAATCTTTATACAAAAGAAAGAAAGTTTGTGGAAAAAGAAGCAAAAAAAGAGGTGGAAGCTTGGCCACAGCTGGAGATATACTGTCGCCTCTGAGATTGTCTTTCTACGTGGACAAAAGAGCTTGAGGTTGATATCAGATTATTGAATGTATTTAAACCTTGACTGACAACTATAGAAACTTGACACACAACATGTGGACCATCTCAGTATTTAATAAGTGGTGCTAGACAGTTATGGATGCTGCAGTAATCTGATCTAAGGAGAGCACCCTACAATAAAGAAAGGAAAACGTAAGGGCTTGAACAATGTCACTACCAATCCGCTAGTGTGCAGGGTAAGACGATACCAAATAATACCACAGTGTGCTGGGTCTTTGAAATCAGTATTTTACTCATTTCACTCCTCTGGCTGAGAAGATACAGTTCCGCTGATAAATTTGTGCGAGGGACAGAAAGAAAATGAAATGATGCCTACTTTTTCTTATTTCACAAAGACCTGTTTGAAGTTGCAATATGGTATCTGTAGTCCCAGACAGATGCACATAAAATGGAATTGAACAATGAATAGCCGGCTCTTATCTGTTCAGTGTCTGAAGGGGAAATACATCACAAATGAATTTCACAGGGAAAAAATATGGACATTCTCTATTACAGTAATCCCCATAGAAAGTTTATCCCAAATCGCAATGAAGTTAAACCCAATATTTCAAAATAGATATAGTGCAAAGAAAGCTGCTTTTCTCGAATCATCACTAAAATGATCTCAAAATTACATTATGAGAAAATAGATTATACAGAGAGTTCCTCCGATAATATCAGAGGATGTAAATCTACAAAGGGACAATTTCTCTCTTGAAATGAATGTTATGGTGTCGCAATGCTCCCAGTAGACACTTTAAATTAAAATGGTAATCAAGTGTCTTTGCATTGTCAGGGCTATGCACATCTTGTGTTGCTTAGCTGTATTATTTTGGAGGTGAGCAATAGAGTCTGGAGTTAAAGGCAGAGTCTGGGATTAGTGTGCCATGACTGGACTCTTATTTTGCGACAGCCTGGTTCTGGGACACAGGTGGATGCGGTTACCTGTTTGGCTGCTTGCAACAGCGAGGCAGCTTCGACTCTGCCTGTCTGTTGGACCATCTGGTAGAAGAGCCCATCCTGGTTCTGGAGCAGCACATATGGCTCATCATACTCCTGGATCCTGCCAGCATCCAGGACCTGCAATCATTCGTACAATGGTGGGTGTGAGGGTGTACGCGTGTGCCATCGGCTGTATACTTTGCTTTGGGGAAAACTGACATTTCAGCTGTTTGACTGCTGAGTGATGCATGCAGACAGTGCAAGTTGAATAGAGAAACAGTAGGTCTGCGTACATAGGAACCATCCATTTGATGTGACTCATGCATCAGCAAACACCGGCGCCTGTTTCTGCTCAAAAGGACCGTGGACAATGAGGGGTAACCTGTTAGCAGTGTGAAAGTCCAGTACGCTGACTCTGACAGACAGGAGATCAGTGATTTATCCGTGTAGTTATCCCGGCATTTCAGTGGCCTCGGGGTGGTCCTCAGCCAAATCCAACAATCACACCTTTAACACGCTCAAGAAAATTACCATCATTTCTATGTCATCACGTGCCATGTACCCTATACAAAGAATAGTGCCAATTCAAGCACTTTGCAAAAAGACTACAATTAAATCACAGACAAATTTTAAAAAGCTCGATCCCCTTACAGCAGTAATGAACAGGTTGTTATCAGTGAAGCCCAGTTTCGAGTGTTAAGTAGAAAAGGGTGACTTCTGCAGCTGCTGGAGTAATCAAAAGTTTAAGGGCAGGCCATCAGGAGATGGGAGTTTATATCTTGGAAAGCGCTCCGTGTCAAAACGTGGCACAGGTTCAGATTTGGAGGAGGCAATTCACGCGGCTCGCAATTCAGGTTCTTCCGGGGTGTGTGGCATCGGGGGGCATTTAACACAAGTGCAGGTGGGAAGCAGTCCCCACTGTGCGATATTTTGGCTTTCCTCAGCAGACCCCTCTCAGTGACCGAGCAGCCACCAGGTCGCGCCCTGTCCTCCATCGACGCTTAACAAATGCTGCCACAAATGGCACTAATTGGCACCTCTGCAGGCACTGGAAGCAAAGGGGCCAAAGATCAAGTGGCATGAGTGTGGGTTCAATGAAAAGACTGCTGTGAGCAAGAAACCAGCCCAGCTGCTGCCGAATGAGGCAAATGAATTAAATCTGCAATTTATGTCGCGAAACAAAAAAGGAACAAGGGGTTTGTATGCATCTCGGTGTATCTCAGGTGTGTTTGACATACATACAATGGGAATGAACATGATGTTTTGGCAGGTAACGTCACAGATTGTAGAAACAATTGGAGCCGAGACAGAAGTTAGAAAATCATTTTTAAAAACTGTTTGGACTTTGTTCTTGCACAAACAACTGAAGGCTCAATCAAAAGCTTCCTTATAACCTTTATTGTTTACAACTTTTAGAACAGTGTCACTTCAGATTATTGACTGAAGCAGTGGACTGTGGAAATGTACTGCATCCAGACTTACCAGTATTCTGTCACAGTCAATAATAGTGTTGAGCCTGTGAGCAATGGTGAGGACGGTACACTCTTGAAACTTGTCCCGGATAGTCTCCTGGATGAGGCTGTCAGTTCTAAAGAAGAAGGGAACACAACACCTGAGAACAAAAAACCTCTCTTCCTATAGAGCCTTGGGCAGGGATTTTACGCGACACAGAACAATAGTTCATCAGCAGCAAAATATGTGCAGCAGCAGACACAAACTGAAAGGTTTTTAAGATGCTACGTGTTAAAAGGTCATTTAGTGTAGTTTTCCACATCCTCTTTTTGCATTTTTTCTTCTAATTTAATTCAACAATAGGGTTATTATGGTATTTTTACATGTTAAAATGTTCAATGAAAGCATTATAATATACTCTAGATTAAGCACTTATAACATACTGTACACCTTAAAAACACAAAGACATAAAAAGTATGCTGACACTCTGCCCTCCTTGACCAGACTACTTCACTTAATACAAAATACAAAAGAATCATCATGTTCCTCTCACCACAAAGCAACATTTGATAGAGTGGAATGTTTTCCAGGATTTATTTTCACTTGCGTGCTGCATATCTGCACAGATGCTTTAGCATGAGAGTCCTTTTAAGTATTATTATTGAATCATCACATAGAAATTCTGAGTAGTACTACACTTTTATGTACTTATTTTACCATTTAAAATGACCAATCTTGAGTAGGACTCTTTATAAATGATCATAAACACTTCTGAAGGGTTTCTTGACCTTGGGTCCACGTTGGCCGTGGCCTCATCAATAATGAGGATGCGGTTTTTCCGGAGGATGGCCCTGGCCAAGCACACCAGCTGCCTCTGGCCCACGCTGAAGTTAGAGCCCGACTCCGTCAACAACGTCTCCAGCTTATTGGGCAGCTCCTCCACCGCGGCCTTCATCTGCACCTGCGGAGAGGGAGAGCACAGCCCCAACCCTTCATTACTCCTGCATAAAGGCATCCTGTGGGGATGTCTTTAAAGAGCCATCCAAACACACCCATTAACTGCCTGGCACAATGCAGAGCCAGGTCCACTGATGACCTTGGCCAGTGCTCTCTTGTGGCCAGCCTCTAGCTTTAATCCAGGCCACCAAACCCATTCAGAGGCAGGACCAGGAGCTGAAGCCCTTCACTGTGGGGGGAGCCTTCATCCTGGTTGGCCTGACTGCCCAAACACATCTCCCCCAGCACTTTCAATGGTTCCCAGTTACAAGCCGCACATTGAGCTGGGCCCCATGGCCCTAATGGGATTTCCCCCCATGACTTGTGGCGAGCAGGGAGGCTGAATGGCAGCATTGTACATGGGGACAGAGGGATCCCCCCTGGGCCGGCAAGGGGGAATCATTCAGAGCCACGCTGGAGTACCTCTTGGAGTGCATTCCACAGGTCCTCATCTGTGTGCTGCCTGAAAGGGTCCAGATTCTTCCTCATGGTGCCCGTGAAGAGAACTGGGTCCTGTGGATAGATGGATATAGAAAGAGAAGGCCGTGGCCAGTTAAGATAATGACAAGAGAGAAGATGTCTGAAAGGGTTAAGACAGGCTTTATAGAAGACCACTAGGCAATGTGTGAGGGGAAGATGTTCACAAAGGACTTGCCCCACTCAGGAGCTCTATTCAACGCTCTCGCCAACTATGCTTCAATAAGTTGATCTTTTTACGTGAAAAACCAGCGTTTGTGCTCTGGTGCTGCAGGAGAATAGTTCTGCAAGGTTGTCTAAATATAAAGGAGGTCACAAAAATACCAACAGGTCATCACTAAAATATTCTTCAAGTTGTTGCATGAAGAGGAATAATCTCAAAATGTACACACGGTCAATATTGCTGATCACGTCAGCTGACTATTTTCACGAAGGGGACACCCTCGGATCCTAGACAGCTAGAAAGTCTGAGATATGTATTTATGGTAAGCCACGCACCTGTATAACGGTTCAGTTGCAGAGCCATCTTTAAGAGAGTGAATAAAGCTCTTTATTACAGTGCGGGGGAAAGATGCTGCGAGTCCACAGGCACTGTTCCAACATGCCACTCCGTTCGTGGTAAACCTGATAAACAGGAGCAATCTTCTCAAGTCAAAGTCAGATATGTATTCATAAATCCTACTCCAACCTGAGTGATTTAACACTTGCAAGTGGATTGTCCTCAGTTGGCATAAACAGACCCTGTCACCTCTTATGGTACACAAGTGCTGGAGATAAGCTTTTCATATAGCATCGTTTTCACATTGTTTTTATCATTGAACAAACATCCAAGGTCACGTATGGAACACAGCAGAGTTTTTGTGGCACCTAAATGCTTATAATGACCATATGAGACTTTAATGAGATGTGACAGAGCGCAACACTGTATTGGAAGTGACGCAGAGCAGGAAGTATCCATCACCAAAACTGATGCTCCCATTGTATCCACATCACAGTCCAGGCAATATGATAACTCCAGCTCACTTCAGATAGTGATATGACCTCGAATCAAGATATGAAATCTTCACCTGGCAACTGTCAGATTAGACCAGAAGCTTAAGGGAAGTGCACAATGTGTCCAGAAGGCTGAGAGTCCTGCGTTATGGTTGCAACAGCATGTCTGTTCTCTTAAAGGCCAGCTTTATTGCCAGAGATATATAGTGCACAAGCGCCTCAAAGATTGTGTTCTAATGCACTGTCATGTAGGTTAGAAGACTCAAGACTAACAGCTCAGGAAAAATAAAGCTTTCAGGACTTCCGCCCCGCTACCTGTGCCTTCAGAAAATGTTCCACCTCTTTACTTCCTATGAGCTTTTTCCCTGTCACCAAAATACCACCTTGTCATTAAGCCAGCTGAAGTCCCAATTCAAACTAGTTTTGTGACACACTTTAATTGAGGATTCAATGTTAGGTCGGAAAAACTGCTTTCAAGCACAGCTTTCCATAGACCGATTATGTGCTCCACCAATTCTAAGCCCTCTGTTTGCCTCAGAATTCATTTTTTACGAAGTCATTCCTGAGATTTCAATAGAAACTGAAATGGATCCTTTTTTAATGCTGTATGCTAATACAAGCTTATCATAATCAAATCTGTGGGTGGCAAATAATGAAACTCCTCACTAGCAATGTATAGTATACATATCAGACTCCAGTTTTTTTCCATGTGAAAGGTTGACTGACTATCACTTCATCTCGGGCGTCTGGCAGAATAAAAAAAAAAAGGCTTTCAGATGAATTTGTGTGAATCCAAGAGACTTTCCCCCATATGTGAGTTTGTACAGAACAGAGAAACTCTACTCGTCTGAGAGCTGCCGACAGAATGAAAATGCCATCCAGTGTGTGATGGAGATGGGCATGCAGCTAAAGTTCTGACTCGTAACCTGCCACTTTGCACAAGTCTCTCCCTCTAGGAGAGAGAAACCGTAGTAAACAAAATCACATCAAACGTACATCACATCCATCTCAAACTAGTTTGGACTAGGAAGTCAAACTTTATCTGAAGCTGTGAAGATGCCAGAAAGCCATCATATCCATAGAAAAGAATTAATGAAACTGTTTTTGGGCATCTTGGCTGCACCCGAGAAATGTTTGAGACTTGGGCTAAGTGACGGTGTACAAGGAGAGTCTGACTGTGAGGATGGGGGAGACTTCTTCTAAGCAGCTTTCCCATGTTTGGGGGGTAGAGGGCTAATCCTCTGTCAGGGATGGGGAACTGCTCTCTTCACAGTACAGGCCGTGGGAGTCTTCTCCCCTCCCTCCCCTCCCTCCACTCTGCTGACACTCACCCGCAGGCTGGCATTTTCTTAATGCCGTATCAGTTTCAACAAGCGGAAATAAAGTTAAACTGTCTCAAGGCATCCGTTTGTCTCACTTTCAGAAATCCCCTGAGTGACGACTGTAATTCTCCTCACTTGTTTTAGCTTTTTTTTTTAAGCCAGCCGTGTAAAAAAAAAGGGGAGGGGGGGCAAAGCATGAAGGTTGCTGTAACCATGGTTCATGTAACATTTCTGCTATTGCTCAATCATAAGGAGTCACAGCATCTTTAAATAAGACGTCAGTGCAGTTGTAGAAATGGATAAAAGGAAATTATGAGAATAGTTCCTGAGTTTGAGTTCTCATAAATGATGACATTATGTAAAAAGTTCTTGATTGTGGGAGAGACCAAACAGTCCAGAATGTTCCTGTTGTACGTGGTTTGGTTTAGGAGACACACAAGCTGTAGTTGTGATGATTTTAAAGGAGCACCTGCGGGATGATAGACATCCTCTGGCGCAGCGTGTGCAGCCCGATCTCAGAAGTCAGAAAGCCGTCGATCATAATTCTTCCTTCAGGTTCTGCCAGTCGAAACAAGGCAGATATCAGGGAGCTTTTACCGGCTCCAGTCCTCCCAACGATGCCAACCTACAGAGAAAAGTAGTTATATCAGAATTAAAATGATAAATTTACAGAAAATCACTACTTTACTCCTTATCGTTTGTATCTACACTGTTACTAATTGATGAAACGATGACATCAAGAGACCATGACCCTTTTTCAGTTTTTCTTAATACATTTTGGCAGATGAGAAATAAAGAAAAATCCTTGATGAAACTCAAAACGATATTTCAATTAGATTTTGAAATAAAACATTTTGAATCTTCATTTAAAGTTATTTATAAGGCTCATGTCAGTGTCATATCAATATGCAGTACTACCTGTGTGACGTGTTTTAAATGCCTTGCATGGCATTTAATGGCACTGCGTGCCAGTTTAACCATGTAAATCTGCCAAAAGTGGAAAAGCACTATGTAACTTAAACGCATTTGCGTAGCCTATAAATATATATTCCTGGCCAGTTTATATGTTAAATTCTGTTTGTTAGAATATCTAGTGAATGCATATGTGGGCGCATATCCATGCTGAGCTAAAAGTTGGTACAAGAAGATGGATGAATGGAAGTGCAGCACAGAAAAAGACTCAAATGAAGCCTGTAGGTGAAGTCCAGGGATTACAAATATTTGTTAAAACCACAGCACAACTCAAATCACCACTTGTTCAGGCGGACTGGTCTGATAATGACCGACACAGCCGGCTGGCATCACTCAGGCTCGCTTCGTGTCATTACATCGCCAGTGGGAAGCAACCTGTTCAAATAGAGGTTTACCAAAGACTCTGCTTGGGTGTAACAGTGATCTATTTATGGAATAGGCCAGCGTCATCGACTAACTCTAAGCTAGTGGTTAGTCAAATACAAAATACAGAATCCTAATCAAACGCTCAACATTATGTAATTAATCATTCATAATCCCAAATAATCCATTTTCTTTTGTGTCAAGATCTCTACTACTTTGACTAATCAGACATTACATTTCTTAACGCCATTACAAGCTATTTGTAGATGCATGCAAGGGAATGTTAATAAACAGCCAAAGTATTTCTCATTCTTGAGTTAAGAGGGAATCTGAGCTGAATTTTCTCACAAAACCAAGAAAATGGATATTAACCTTGACTTCAATGAGAAAATCAAGTTCAAACTGTAATTGTTGCATTAAAGTCAAAGGTTTTATTCATTCAACCTGCATTAAATGAATTCCACTCGTCGAATCGAGAAGCACTTAATGTATAAAAAAAAGGATACACCAGCAATGAAACAACAAATAATATTGTTTACGTTATGCACTTCCCATACCATCTGTCTCTTTAAATAAAGTTGTTAAGTTAGTTACGTGGTAATTTGTGTGTTTTTCAGTCTGATCATGTAGAGTAAATGTTTGCAGTGTAGGACAGGGAGAGAGAATCCTGCACTGCAGACGGTAGTGCAGGTGAAAGGGTGTAAAGGAAACTGTCAATATGCACAAAGCCTTTTACCCCCACGACTTGCAGCAGAGATCCCTCCCATGGGCTGCCAGAGCCAGGGCCTCTACACTTATCAACCCACCCATTGTGAAATCAGCCGCCCTGGCCAACCATAGCCATGCAAAATACCCCCACTCCCACCGCTACCCCTGCATTAAACACAATTTCAATCATCCTCAACCATCTCTCTCTGCCTTCCATGCCCTTTTTCTTCACCCTGTTCCCTTGGCCTCTCCTTCTCTCTTATAGTGAATAAACAGTTGTCACCGTCAGGTAGCTCAAAATGCAAATTGGAAACAAATGGATCCACTTGAACAGTCTTAATTACATGATATGTATTCCATGAATCACAAATGGTATAGTCCTGAAGATTCAGCAGCACAATATGCTGTCCCTTAAATAATTGATTTGAAAATAATGCCACATAAAGAGGAACCACCCAACACTTTACACAATGACTGCATATCACCGTCAGTCATGGGCTGTACACACCAGTAAGCATTCACGGGTTTCAAATGGAGACAGTAACCTTTTCTTTGGATGTGAAGACAACATTCAGGTTCTTTAGGACCAAAGGTTCACTGGCGCTATAAGAGAAGTTCACTCTGTCAAAGCTGATGAAGCCCGTCTTTGGCCAATCACTTGGTGGCTGTTTGTTGGTCTCCCATGGTGCTTCGGTCTCCAGCTCTGCGTACTCAACCACTCTCTCAACTGATGTCATCTAAAAGACAAGTTTATCAAATTAATATTATTTGAATACATTTTGCTTTTATGGACATGAAAAAATAATACAAGTTTAAAAAGTTCATGAGATTCTGTACATTAGCACAAATATAAATTTGTAAATAATTCGACAACAGGGGGCTTGATCTTACATCTGGTACAACAGAAATGTCTTGGTGAGCTTTACTGCCAAAGTAGGTTATTTAAAAGAGATCAGACTGTGTACATGAACACTTCATAACATGGTCAGATTGATGTGTTTTCATGCACTAAAAATATGATCTCATTCAGTCATAGAATCTATCTCATAATGCTTTGTACGTTGACATTAGCTGTTTGTGACATACACACATGATCCCAAAAAAAACTTTACCCAGAGGCTCACATGCATTGAAGAAAAAACAAACAAACAAGTGTTGTCATGATTTGCCACCAATGTTTTTTTTTAACAAACCAGCATGTCTGAAGCATCACATGATGACATTAAGACATTAGGTTTTTCTGGGTGTCAATTTTTCCACAATATTCATGTATTTATGCACAAGTCATAATCCCTGATTGTATGAGTGAATTTGTGGAAATAAATGAATAAATAAAATGATAAATGAAATGAAATTACAAAACAGGCATGCACAATAAAGATAATTTGACCAGAACTAAGGAGATATGATCACAATGTCTGTCCACATGGACTCATTCATGATAAAAAGCATTGGTCATCCTGCTTCTTCCAAAATAAGGTTTATTTCCAAATGGACTCCTTTACACATAATCTCGAATGCTGACATAAAGTTATTTCATTCTGTTCCGGCTTTCATTGAGATTATTTTTGTCAATGTAAACACAGCTCGTAGTACAGTATTTCACGGTTGTTTTGACGGCCCATTTTGTAGAAATATTGACTGACAACAGCAACTTCAAAATGCACACAAACTGAAGAAGTTACAGTAAAAGAGATGCAGAGTAATACTTGATAACATAAATCTAACATAATATTAGAAAACTGCAAAGATGCAATAGCATCCAAAGGGAATAGTAGATGACGCCATCAAAGAAATAAGAAAACGCACCAACGTATAATTGATAATGACATGACACAACTTCACTGCAGTCCTCTTTGCTTAGAGCTCCTAATAACAACATTAAATGATCATCACATTTGTTTGGAGAAGCTCCAAAGTACACTTAAGTCAGGTACTTTACTGCGTGCTTAGATCCTTAAAATACAGCTCCGCCTGTTAAATTGTCATCTAAAACCCTCAACCTAAGTGTGCAATGCAGGCTCAATTAATGTTAAAACGGAAGCCACAAAAATCTAGAATATAGTTTTAAAATTTTGAAATTAAAAAAAAAAAAAAAAAAAATTAAGTTCAATTCAGAGTTACAAAAAAAAAACATTAAATATGTGTATTTTCTGCCTGCTTACAAGTCTGCCTTATAACATTAAATGTCATCAATCAGTGGGACATTTTTTTTACCAATAAACACCAACAAAGTTAAGAGTTACAATTAGATTTGTCAATGAGCGCGAGAATTTTGGGGGTTTTAATTTCTAACGAGAAATCATGACAAAAAGAAATAGGATGGAACACAGTGTATAGTGATTGCTGAATTTCTTGTAAGTGTATTGAAGACATGTTGAAAATATAGAATTGGCTATACTTCCAAAAATGTAGTTTAACAACATTTGTATATGAGGATTATCTCACCATGTTCTCAACCTCTGCGCTCTGTCTGACGCCCCACTGAAACATGCCGGTGAGCGTAATGGCATAAGAGAGAGCCAGACCCACTTGTCCTGGTTCCAGGCCTACAACAGCAGAAAGAATCAGCAGGCAGGAGTTCTATTGTGGAATCATTGTACTTCAACATGTTTCAATAATGAAAGCTATACAGTACCATCCCTGAGGTAAAGGCAGCCAAAAGAAATAATGGTGACAAAAACTGAACAAATCCCATCAAGACGCACTGCAAACCAGCGAGAGGTAGTCAGGAATAAGAACCAAGCTTCTGCAAACAAACACAGCCACACAAACGTTGGACGAGACCTTGTGTAAAATTCCTGTTTTGAAATGAAAAAATTCTTTAAATGTCAATCATAACAAAGACTAATAGAAGTCAACAGTTTTTATATGAGATATTACTCTTATCCTCACCTGAGTGAAGGTCTTGATACTCATCAAACATCTGCAGAAACCTCTGTTGCACTTTGAAGGCTCGAATGGTGCTCAGGCCCTGGAGAGAAGAAGAAAGGTGGGAGAAGACCGGGCTTCGAGCTGAAAGAAATACAAAGAAATTCATGTCAGTGGGTAAAAAAACAAGCATTTAGAACCAGCATTTAATGCAGTTGACCACGTGATGATTTTTTTTTTTAACCAGTTCTGATTCTCTAAAACCAGAGAGAAACATTATTCGGCCTTGTGGCATTAAAAGCGATAAACAGGGATATCTGTGCAGTTGGTAAAGTTACTAGACATGACACACAACTGTTCACCCTCTTCCAGCACAGTTGGCAGATATAGGCAAGTAGACAAGTTCAAACTGAGTATAGGAAGGGAGAAAAAAGAGAGTGTTTGTTTCAGAGGGGCTGTGTTTTTCAAAGGCAATAAATCAATGAGGATTTTTTACACATAGCCTAAGGCTTACAGAAAATGGTCTGAATAAGAAAGAATATCTAGTGAGAGAAACTTCTCTGGAAAAAAAGATGCTTTGTGGATAAAATCAGTGGACAAAAATGACCTGACTGGATGGAGTTTGCAAGGACATGTCAACAGCAGCAGACCAACACCACAACAACAACAACATGAAACTGAGGTGACATATTAAAACACAGGGGCTCACAACAACTATGCAATGAAGGACTGGATGAAGTCTAACACGCCTAGGGTCAATGATACAGGCTGCTCCTGGTGGCATTAAAGGGGACTATTTTATTGGACCCAAAAAGCAACTTGAAAAGCCTGTGAAAGACTGTTCCTGATCCTGCCTGTCTTTTTATTATTACATAATATCCAACCAACGTGTCATTATGTAAATCTCTGATCATCTCAGGCTGGTTTCTATAATAAGGCGATCTGCACTATTGTGGATCTCATCACTGATCCTTGGCGTCCCTCCAAGGAGATCCTGGATCTCACACTGTTTGTCCGTAGCTTCCTGGTAATTTTACAATGATTTCATGACACTGATATTCTGATACTGATATACTGATATTCATATGAATATCAGTGTGGATGGGATGTGTAAGTGTGACAGTAATGAATTACAGATACTTACATTATTTTACTTTGAGTTATATTTTAGGGTATATTTTACTCCTAAATGATTACAATAAAATACGTCTGAATAAGTCTTCAGTTTGAATACATATTCAAACAATCATTTATGAAATTTTGTGGGCAATATTATTTATTCTTTTGCAGAAAATACCTTAAATTTAAATATATTGATATAACTTCATACTTTCACTTTTCATTACAATTAGGAGAAAAGTAACTAAGTTGTACCTGAGAACATATTACCAGGGTTGTTTCCATGTCTGGTTATATAAAACAAGCCTAATGTGTACTTCATTAAACATGCCTGTCACTGATTGAGCTAAAAGCTATTCAGTGGTCTTTTGTTTCTGTTTATTAGACGTACAAAGTCATTGACAAAGCCAAAATGTTTCCTTTGAGCTATTTAATAGAACTTTTGTTCTGTAAGAGAGAGAGAAACTGTTGGTCAATGTGCATTTAGGCTCTCAGCTCAGAATAAAATAGAAGAACTAAAGCTTGCTATGGCCTTGTCATGCCCACTTGGCATTTTTCCCATTGTGTGTGATGTCGTGAACTCTCATCTCTGGAGGAAACTGCGTGTGGCCGAGCCATAGGCCACCGCCACCTTTAGCCTTTATGCTAATGACCGCAGCGTTCTTCAATGGTCTATTAGCATTCCTGTGGTCCGCCTTTGTCTCTTACCACAAATGGACATGCAGACCCCCACCAACCCCCCCTCCGAAGGAAAAACAGAAAAATTACTAGTGGACTCCAGGCGCTTGATGTCTCTGGAGGTTTGCAGGAAGTAGCAACGCAGGATGAGAAAGATGGCGAGGAGGGGAACAACAGGAAGAAGAATCCAGGGGATGATGAGACCAGCGACAGCAATCACTCCCACAACTTGGAGAAACACCTGGCGGAGAAACAGGTGTGAGAAAAAATATTAACCAAACAGGAGCAGTCTAAATGCGCTGCTGCAGCTGTGCAGGCTACTGTTGGGGCAGTGGACCTTATTATTTAAGGCTCAACAAGAGAAGATATTTCAGGTATATTTGTGTGAGGCCATGGCAGGTGTACAGTAAGGTAACAGCAGGCTGTGGGACCGAGCTTATGTGACTCACAGTGTGAAAGGAAAACGATCGCAGCGCTAATTCTCACTTAGTAGCAGGTGAGAATTTACCACTTGGCCACTGCAGCTCATATCCCTGGCTCTCTTGGGCTTTCCCTTCAACACTTCTGGCCTGTAAGCCTCCCCTGGCAGTGCAGCCAGCCAACAGGCATGGCCACAGTGACTGGCAGAGAGCTCTGGGAACCACACTGTGGGTGTCTGATACATCACACTCAAACCACAGAGCCCTCAACAACACAGTGACTCATCACCCGTGTTAATGGCTCAGTGACACATCTAGACCAGGATACCAGATCTGCCTAAACAGGATTGGAGGGAGTGAGTCCGGCGGCTTTAAGAGTGCTCACGCACGAACTGTGTTTAGAATATGAAATAAACATCCAATAAAGTATCATTGTGGCTGTTCACATGATAAATACAATGATTTTACTCAGCGCGTGGTGCCATTTATCAGCCGCTTCATTAAGTTCTGAGGTAACGTCAGGTCTATGAATATTTAGACGTGTCGTAATGTTTTGCATTTAGGATTTATACACCACAACAATGGATTTAAATTTAAGTCATCAAGATGTGCTTTAATTTGAGGGTACATCCAAACCAGGTGATCAGTGTAGGTATTATAACACATTTCATTGGGGTCCTTCACCTTCTTATTAATGTACCAAAAGTAATTAGACAAACCTATATCAAACATCAAAATGTCACTTCAAAAATTGGATGGCAAATCATTTTCAGTGCTCTGCCTCAAGTCTCAAACCCATATTTTAATTCGAGGAAATGTGGGAGGAAAATTAACACGACTATGCAATTGTAAACTATAAGCAGATTTAAATAGAAATGTAATTACAGGAATTAATTTGTAGTTGTTAATTAGTTAGATCACTGGTGTCAAAACTCATTTTCGTTCAGGAGCCACATACAATCCAATTTGATCTCGGCAGGGCTGTACACTTACAATGATAACAAAATGACCAGTAAATAACAACATATCCTGATGTTTACCTATTGAAGTGGTTCCTGTAAAACTCCACATTCAATGAAATATAATTTCAGAAATTTTTGAAAAAGTTGATGTTGTTCAAAAGAAGTGCAGTTTCCAAATCTGTGGGATCTGAAATTCTGATTACACTGTATCTCTTCAGGCTGGAAATAGATTGTTCATTTAACCTTTTATATACATGATATCATAATGATAATGCTTTTTTGTCAGCAATTATGTAGGTAGCATCACTCATCTCTTGGCTCAAAAGCAAATATTGTAAAACAGTTCCTTTTATTGAAAAAGTAAAATGAATATGTCATTTCTAAACAAAACAAAATCATCTCGGGTCAGATCCGATCCTCTGGTGGGCTCATGCTGACCACAAAACAGCATGTTTGACACCTCTACGTTAAATTGACTGCATTTGTTTTAGTCTTATGGCTGAAAAACTGCCAAAAAATGCTCAATATGTAATACTACTGCTCATTTCCCTAAGATAACTTCAAATAAGATCTGGCAGTTCAACATTCAATTATTGGATGGATTCATGATTGGGTGGCCATACAGTGGAAGTCCTTGGACCCACTGTGAGGACTAGTATGTGGGCACAAAGCTGCACTTCTTTTCTTTCTGGTAGTTTTTGAATTTTATAGAATTTCATAAACAGTCTAGGAGTTGTGTTTATGCAAAATATGCATGCCAAATCCTGTCAGAGGCAACAGGATAGAGCAAAGGATTAAATAAAGATTTGAATACTTCTGTCACAAGAGGAAATAAAAGCAGAATAAAGAGTAAAAAAAAAGCAGGTGCATACCTAGAAATCATATGCCTTTGCAGAGATGAAACAAAATGATCAAATTCTAGTCAAATGATGTACATGTTTGTGCTATTTTTACTTCATCTGAGCATTTTTATTTTAACATTTTAAGCAATTTTACTTCAGTAGGATTGAAAGGGTTTGCCATGTGGGATTGAGACTTATTTCACCACTGAATATGTGTGGCCATCACTTCTAAACTCAAAAGGAGACTGTGTTGCATATTTCACTTTTGATTATTACATGATAAAAGTAAAACCTCACACCCTGAAATTAGATACATCCTAAGAGATGAATCCCAAAATACAGAGATTAGGATCGTACTGCTACCTTCAGTGGTCTCAAACTGGCCCAGAGAGATGAAAATTTAATTTAGCACCTTAATTACGGATGTTATCTGCCACTTAAGCACACATTTAGGCATGATCACTTTCAGTGTAGTTTTATGATGAAAAGCCACTCAATTCCATTTGCAGTTCAGATAAGAGGGAATTACCAGTCTAACCATTGCTGTGGTGGAGCCCACACAATCAAACAGTAAGTCGAAGCTACTGAGCACAACTGATCCCAAGAATTTCACAGTACATAAGTTTCAATCTTAGCTTTGATGGAAGGCTACCAGACTGCAAAGTGAGATGATGGCACACGGGCCATTACGGCATGTTATCCAGCCTTCCCCTGAGAGGATCAAATATTAACTGAACAAATGTCTTATCGTGTATACTGCCTTTCTTTCACTCTCCAGCTCATGACTGGTGACACAGCGACGACACTTATACACCTCTGCCGGTTGATTCATTTGAATTGTAATTGGGTCCATTTCAGCGAGGGCTGCGAAGGTCTGAACCGGGCCGGCTTATCTGACAGCGGGGGTCATCTGAGGGGACGGAGGAGGAACAGGAACCATTAGATAGAAGTCTTGCCTCCTCCTCCTGCTCCCCTGGGCCCGCTGTCGCCAGGACCCTGTTTGATGTGATCCATTTGCGTGGTTTGGTGCTTATCGTGTCAGCATCGAGGACACCGTGGCCCCCACCCACACGACACACAGATGACTCCGATAAATGATCCTACAAGCACACACCTCAACCCCTCAGACCAACATCCATATCTCCTATGAAACCACACAGGAACAGAAAACTCCCAAAGCCACATCCCGCCACACATAAAAGTGGATAAAAGGATGAAAGGTTTTGTATACAAATAAAGAATTACTGCTAATAGCTCTTTAGCAGGAAAAGAAAGCTACCGCACGCATGTGATTTAGTCATTCAAGCAAACTGGGCACACTGCTGTGTCCAAAGACCATTCAGATCTGTGCTGACCCTAATTGCTTTATTTTCTCAATGATCATATCAGCGCTTTGATGTCAAAATAAATGTAGAAAATTGAAGTTAATTGCTATATTTGTGTTCGGCGATGATAGCGACTGTTGTTCCAGAGCAGAAAGTAAACACGTCCCTTTAATTAAACATCCCTCCGGACACAGAGAATCATTATGCTTTTTACAACCTCTTTTTCATCCTCCCTTTATTTACTGACAGTGTGCAATATTTGCCACTGGGAAAAAAAAAAGTGCAAACAAAACAGGAAATGAGGGGAGAGCACGGCAAACGCAAACTCAAAAGAAGTCCTCTGTCATCGCTGGAATTTCTGTTCTTTTTCACCCCACGCTTTCTGTGACAGTTCGGCACAATAACTTGCAAGGGTCAGTGGTACTGAAACAAAACAGTGCTGTTCCACTTGGGCTCAGGAACAATGCAAGTGACCCAATCCATTCTGCTCTGTGTTTGGGCTTTATTTTAGCAATAAATGCCCAGATGCTGCGGCTTTTCTTTGGGAGAAATGACTGTGGACACCTCCTTCACATTTTCCTTTTCTGGGCCATTTTCACTTCATAAAGCTGCAGTCAATGTGTTTTGTGTGGGGTGAGGAGGGTCTGACACATTCTGTGGTGGTCTCAGTCCCTGTCTACATTGGTGGCTCAAGTAGTCCTAGGATTAGGCTATTGTGTGCTGTGAAAAGGTAAAAGAAGTCACTTATTTGGGCTCAGTCAAGCTGCTGATTTCCAACCCCATTTTGGAAATAAGAGAAAGGCTTTGAAATGCGCTCTCTCACTCTCTGGCCCTCTACTATAAATCACTAGTGTCCAGCAAACTCAATTCATTCAAGTCATTGCTTCTTTCTCTTTCTCTTCAAAACAAGACAAAACCATTTTCCAATATACAAAAAAAAAAAAAAAAGGAAAAAAACAATTCCCACATACAAAAGTCACATAAAGCACAGAATTCATTATCTTCATTATACTGACATGAGGTGAGATTGTAGATTAGATCGAGACTTTGTTGTTATGCAAGTTCCCAGGCTCAAAGAACGCTGGGCTTGGTGTGTGTGTGTGTGTGTGTGGGTGTGTGTGTGTGTGTGTCTGTGTGTGTGTGTGTGTGTGTGTGTGTGTGTGTGTTTGTGTGTGTCTGAGTCACAGCAGCTGAGGTGCTGGACCACAGCATCAGGGGGAGACCACACATATACACACACACACACACACACACACGGGAAGCTTTTGCTGGCCAATGCTCGCCATCAAATGACCATGTGTGGTATTGCTGAGTAGCCGGTGAAGCACACCCATGTTTGCACACACACACCCACAACATGTTGTTTTCATGCGATTCTGCTTATATTCACATCGTCTGAGCGACCACGAGCGGAATATGTTCCTCTTGAGGCCTTTCACCTTACTGTGTCACTTGTATTTTCCACCTTGTGCAGGTAGACAATGGCACTGTCATAAAACAATGCTCGCGTAGGATGTATGGCACAGCCTATATATTTCCACACAGTACAGGCTTCTGTGTTTCTCAGGCTAACCTTTGTAATGCCTGGAGCCAGAGCATTCTTCACGTCTTCTGTCACCGGCGTGGTAAAGAAGCAGAGAAAGCCGGTGAAATCCCATCCTACAGCACTCACGGTTACGTCAGCAGTTCTCATATCCCACAAAGCCACTGAAGAGGACTGACACACAATGTGCCACAATATACAGACTCACACAACGATCCACCCGCTAGTGTTTTCAGACAATAGCCATCTTTGCTCTGGGTTTGTGTGCTTCTTCAGTCCTTCTCCACTGAGTTTGTCTTATTTTACTTCTTTTTTTAAAATCACGCAATACCAATTATTTTCTCCCTCCAGTTAACCGCAGGGGTTTACTGCGGTAATTTGTAAATTCTGAGTCTGTGTTTATGCATCTTTACATGCCATTAACGTTGACATGAGCAGACTAAGTCACACTTAATTGAAAGCAACTGTCAACTGGTGCCTTAGCATAAACACCCTGACAAACTGAATTTGTGTGGACAAGAAGGGTCATAAATGCAGTGCGGGACCCCACAGTTAGTGGTGTGACTTGGTCAAGAGCCTTCACACAAAATCCAGTGAAAGACCCCCATACTCACCCTTTATTGTCTTGCCATCCTCCTCTGCCCTCTCTGTGAAAATAGAGGCAACCCAGGATTTAAAGGTCAAGTCCACACAAAAGCTGACAGTCCGCAAAGCCTGAGGTGTTTTTAATTGACATTTCTGTCTTTGTCTCCTGACCATAAAGAAAGGAAAGAAAGAGCTCTTTTTTTTTCCAATATACTAAATTACTGCTAAATGAGACCTGTGAAAAAAATAGGGCTCTGGGGTGTATCCAGGTTCCCCCAGCCTGAGGGAATCCCCTTGTTAGGCGGGTTTGGGGGCAGTGCTGAAGGGCTGTGAAGTGCTTACTCCACTATAAAGGGGGAGGCTCAGGCACAAATCCATGCACAGAAGCGGCCTCTCTCCATAGAGAGAGATAAACCAGTTAAGGCATTGTTTATGAAGTTTCACTTTATTCCCCCCTGACAACCATTTAAACAATGACTATGGGGAAATGTCCCTCTGCGAATGAGCAACAATAGTCAAGATCAGGGGCTTTTCGGAGTAGCTAATACTTTGATAAAAAGAGTGAAAAATCTTCCTTCCTGAAAGCATTAAAGACCGCTTCATGAAAGACACCTGCAAACAGGAGCAGAAAGTAGCACAAACAAAAGTGTTTTGTCCAGAGGATGCTAGCTTTGTCTACTATCACAATCACCTTTCAGCTGGGGCAAAGGACTTACTGAAACTCACTCAATACATATTCAGCCTGTTTGACAGAGCTTGCTCCTCATTTATTGAATGCTTTAAACCATTTTATCACTACTACCCATTAAGAAATAAACAGGATAAGAGCAAGGTCCTATATGGGAATTGTATAGAAAGTAGGTGCAAAACAAGTCTGTTTTTACTCATGTCACAGTACACTTTCACAGTTTTCTGTTGAACATATGGCCCTTCAGCAAAGTTATTATTTTACTTTGGCCATTATTCGCCATATTATCAAAATGAGGAGAACTATGGCAGACAAAAAGGTTTTGTGCGTATGATCTTTTGTGCTTTCAGCATTTAAGATGGCCTTTGTCTACTGTGAGATGGGTATCTGCCACAAACATCACTCAGGCATTGTGGAAGGGGGATTCATTTTCAGCGCGTCTTTGTTCTATTCTTTGGCCTGAACCAAGGAGCCACGCCTGCTCCTCTACCTCGAATTGTGCAGTGAACATTCCCTTCTTTGTGGCGCTAGGTGCATGAGCTGGCTCATCTCCGCAGGCTTTTCGTGGGAGATGGCTGTCACGGTGGCAGGGTGGCATTTGGTAACCTAACCTGGTTAAGAACCAGGGTGGCCCTTGGGTAGCAGGCCAGTAAGACTGTAAGCATTAATAGATTTCTGCTGAGAGGGGAAAGTCCTTCTCTGGATCTTTTCCAACCAACCTGTCCCTCTCTGCCCCCCCGCCCCCTTTCAGGTCCGGATCTGCAAACACATCATAAGCTGGCTGCTCACACTTTTCTTCTTTGACACATCAACTCCGCCCCACCCTCCTGACCTCCTCGCCGTTTTCCCTTCGCATCTGACCCGTCATCGTGTGGTCTTATTTCCTCTTTGGTGGCTTTCTCTCTCCAAATCACTTGCTTAGGCTCCATACACATTCCCTGAAGATGCCACTTCTGTTGTGTCACACAGAGGGAGCCACGCCCTCAGCCTATGTGCACACTTTTATTAAATCTGTGCAGGCGCTGGGCCGCGCTAGCGGGTAATCCTACAGTAATTGTTTCCAGATTAGGGGACCCGGACCACAAAGCAGGTTTAGCCAGGCATGAAATGGCCTCCCCATGCTGCAGCGCCAGCGACCAAACCTGCCGAGGTGAGACTCACCTGGATAAAGTCCACAAACGTCCATGGAAGCAGAGAGTCCAGGTAACCAATGTCCTTCGAAAACCTGTTGAGGATTCTTCCTGAGAAACAACACAATAGGAAAGATTAAGCAGGAATAAAGTAAATATCTTTATAATAGTATCACAGTTTAGTTGGACATGTCATAAAGATGTTGTCCTGTTTGAATAAAAAAGAAATGAATACACTGAAGTGAACTGGAAAGAAAGATCATTTTGAGTGTTTGTTAAGAAATGTAAGTTGAAATTGTGAAATATATTCTGATAATAATAAATCCAAATCAAATAAGGATATGATTAATCCCTTTGCTTTTCTGCACCCATAAAAACTAATATTTTGTTTGTTTCAATTTCCATCAATCTCTCTTGAGTATTGAGCAACTGTTGGCAAAATCTCCCCAGAGACAAAAGAATAAAGCTTAGGCCTTGAGTGCGATATCAGATGGAAAACACAGGCTTATCTAGATTAAACAATGAATCATTATTTGTCTAGCATTTCATAAAGACTGCCCTACTCCTGGTTGAATACGTGAGGGAACCTTTTGTTGGGAAACAAAGGCGCAACAGAAGCTGCGTACCTGCTTTTATTTTCTGACTGGCCGTTTCGGTGACGTTAATTGAGTTGCCTCCAATCTGCTCAGGTGTTCATTATTTTTGGCTGCTCTGCAGGTGCTGTTGCAGCCCTTTATTGTTACTCCTTTTAGGAACTTTGCTCACCTATTCTGATCCTGCAGCACATAAGATTACGCTTCAGCTGCTTTCACACACTGTGTACTGCGAGGTCAGTGATAGCCAATCCCCACACTACACTTCCTAGAGATAGGCAAGACAGAAAGGTTTTTACTATCTCTGTCCCTGAAGGGGAGCCACGAGACTCTTAGAGGCAGACGAGTATCAAAGCAGTGCCAGCTCTGCCACAGCTACAACTGGGCTCATGTTAAGAGGCTCAAAACCAGTGGCAATTGTTCCGCGTGTGAGCCTACTCTGTTGTTTTCCTGTCAAAGTGTTGAAAATGATGTTATAATGTGGTGTCATGTACTTAAGAGACAATCGCGTCTTACCTTGAGACATTGCTAAGCAAACAACGTCTGTCATATAAGAATATAAATGAGGGTACAAGCCCTGATAAAAAAAAAAAAAAAAAAAAGAAACTAACTATACAAGCATGCAGATGAGTTTATCTCAGTCCACAGAATGGGCCATTGCTCAGGGTGGGGCTTGGTAAAAGTACAGGGAGGGGAACGGCTGAGCGGCACGCTGGCAGAATGTGGCGGTATGGCACTCCGGAGGCGTGGTGGGGCCGGGGCACCACTGACCTAAAAGTTGCCTCCCAGCCTCTGTGTCGGTCCTACGGAGGAGGGCCCTGTAATCACCTCTCTCCACGGCCGTAAGCAGCTTACAGCTTTATCCAAAATGCCGCTCCCGCCTAAAAACATGCATGCAGACGAGGCCGGGCTCCCCATAACAGCCATTGCATAAACCCAGCCAGGGCATTATTCCCCGCAAACAACCCAGCAATGCTCCAAATCAGTACTGATTCAAAGTCAAGTGGCGTAAGCATGTTGTACACTTGGAGGCAGACTAATCTTATTCACAGTGTGAGTGCCCCTTTAGCATACAGACATCCCGAGGGGAGGGTTCATGCAAGGGGGTAGAGCTGCTGCTATACACTGTAGCATATCGCAGCTTTAGTCTGGGGAATGGGGGGAGTACTTGTCAAACTGTGTTTGTGAAAGATCCAATAATATTTTATGTAATTTTACTGTCTAAGCCATAGATGACCCAAATTCATGCATATCTGACAAACAATGCCAATAAGAAAAGGATAGGTTTCTCCGGGTTACATCATACCATGGTTGGAGGGTGTTGGAGCAGAAAACATCAGTCAGCTATCAGCTGTTTGACAGGCGCCTCAGTTAACAGACAGTTTCAGAGGAGATGAATTAAAGACCCTTCTCCATCCTGCATAGACTATAGAGGGGATACATTACAGTGATGCAGTTACACAAAGACATTCACTGCATGGAAATGCCTATGAGGTAAGATCGGCAAGGGACAATGGCTTCAATCACTCTGGGTGGTTGTCAACAATATCACCTATTGTGTTGAGAGGGGTATAGACGTTTCAGGATATCAGCAGCATTAGTATCAAACAATTTCTTATGCTTTAAGACTCCAGGGGTGATTTGCACCACTTTTCAGGCTCAGGAAATATCAAGCCCTCCCAACTAAGGTGGCCTCTTAGGTGGAGATATTAGGTGAGCGGGGCCCCCAATCACACTTAAAGAAGTGGAACAGTGGGGTCCGGCGAGAGCAGAGCGTGTGGCAAATCGCTGTTCCCTGTAAACATCAAGATAAGGGGACGACTCAGAGCCGCTCCATGTGTGGGCCCCAGTGCAGTTGGAGGGGCCTTTCAGTGAGGCAAGTGTGATAATGAAAGAATACCGGGGAGGGGGCTGCCAAGGCTGGAGGTGGCACAGCTCACCTGCACTTCCATGAAGGGCCCAGAGGCCTGGGGCAGCCTCCCACCGCCGGCGCCTTGCTGCCAATACTAATACATTCTAAATCCATTCTCTTCGCTCACACCGCCAGACTCCTGCAATCTCCTCTCCTTCCCTTTCATGCAATTAAATAGTGGAAGTGCCGAGTGAGGGGGAGCCCTATCAGCCATACTGCACACACACACACGGCTCCATCTCCACATTCAATTTACACACTTCGATATCATCATCCTCTCTGCAGTACTCCCTTCACTTCTCTCTTAACACTCTTGCATTCCAGATCTGAAATACAGACATTAAAAACATTGCCTCTGTAGACACAATTAGAATCTCACATCGCCGACTACAGAGGATCTAATGTTCCTTGCGTCAACAGCAACTGAGTGACACCTGGCTCTGCGATGGTCCACTATGCTGGTGTGAAACACAGACCGTGAACGTGTGTGTGTGTGTGTGTGTGTGTGTGTGTGTGTGTGTGTGTGTGTGTGTGTGTGTGTGTGTGTGTGTGTGTGTGTGTGTGTGTGTGTGTGTGTGAGCATGCGTGAGCGTGCGTGCCTGCATGTCTGCGTGTTTTAGATAAGTATTCATTCCAGGTTTTTTTTACCTAATAATTTGTGAGAATTATGATGATCACAACATACATCAACTCGTTCTTGTCTCCCTGGTGTATGATTGACTACAGCATTCCATGCACACTTTTCAGTCCACTTTGGCAGGATCTCATGCTCGAGGATTAGTGGGTAGTGATGGTGATTGTGTTTTTGCAGCTGTTGCTCTGAGACTTCACAATAGCAGCCGTACCAATCCTGCCCTGCATCACACAGGGGAAGTCTCTCCACATTTTCAAACAGCCTCTTGTCATTCCTTTGTTCTGTTTTTAATAATCAGAAACCCGCATTTTTGGTCAATTGTACAGTTTGTGTCAGAGATTTGGCCTTGTTCCACCATCTGCCATCCTCATCACCATTCTGTGAAATATTTTACAACTCATAAGACAAATAAGATGTGCAGTTTTAAAGCTAAAGTTAAAGTTGCAGTGTTCTCTGTAACACTTTGTTCTGAGGCAGATCGAAAATAAAATTTTTTTAAAAACAATGCGAAGCTTTCAATAAAATTATTTCTGTTTATCTCTGTGGTATCCATTCAATTTAGGTCACAAGGAAAGAAAGTTGTTCTGGAAAATTACTGAATTGTAAGTTCAAAAGTTGTCCATCACACAAAAACATAAATAAATAATTACAATGCATTAAAGAAACAATTCCTTGGTCAGTCTACATTGCCACAATACCATGAGGATTCTATACTGTAATTCAGTGCTGTACATGATGATCATCCTTTCTGTGACCCCGCAGGGAATTGAACAAAAACTGAAACTTTCCCAATCATGCAAAAAAATACATCAATAAACAAACTCATGAAAAACATCTTTGGTTTTTCCAATGCTGGACAATTAAAACATGCACAATAATTGTGCATACAGCAACAAGTCTGCTGACATTTGTGGAAGAACAGCAGTTCAGTTTGAATAAGTTTTAATTTTTAACCCATTTCAGTAGGTGAGTTCGAGCGTGTTGGACTGACGTGGATTAATTTTGACAGGACAAAGTCCTGAAAACACCTACAGTCACACTTTTTCACACCAGAAAGCAAGTTTGGTATGAAACAACTATTTGTTAACTTTTAAGCCATTCTCACTTTTCCAGTTAAGCAGTAATAACTGGTAGTAGTTTTATCCAATTTTTATTTCATGTGACTTTCTATATTTTTTTTTTCATAATGTGACGGAATGCTGTAAAATGTAATAGGACACTATAGAACAACCTGGGTCCTTGGTTATTTTCTGTAGCTACAATTTTCAAACATTCTCTAAACAGTGCCTCTACACAGTCGTCTACCTTGTGCATATTATTGAACTAAAGGTGATACTCATTCTGCAAATTCACAGAAAATTGTTTTTCTCAAGGTTTGCAAGACCAACAGCAACAACGTTAACCCCGGACAGGACATTTCTTATGTTATGAGAAACTTGAGTACTGAAATCCTGCAGGGACATGATAAGGTAGTGAACCAGGTGCCATGCTTTAGTGCAGTTTACCGTGCTCACTTCAAAACTCTGGCCAGTCACACCACAGTTGTCGGGCACCACGCAAGAAAAAGTTCTGTCCAGTGAGAGTGAGAGTGAAGAAAAGAGTGAAAATCTTTTCTTCCAGTTTGAATCGACAAATGTTGCCTGAATGAGTTCAATGTGTAAATGTCACAATCAAAATATTAATTAGTAGCTGAAGATCTTTAAATCTTTGTGCTTGCAAAGTTTAACCATCAGTGGCAGTCATTCCAGAAAATAAGTTGAACAGCATAATGTCACGTCCTGGATCTTAGGAGAGATTGATGACAAAGAACATAATATAGAAAAATACTTTTTGGAATAGCTCACAGAGATTGTTCACCGAATTTCAGACCTGTTCAGTCTTGCACTCGTAGCAATGTGCCAAACGTTGGGTTTGACAGGCAGCTGTCAGCTTTTGCCTTTGTGTTTAAAACTGGGAAATGGATAAGGTACCTGTGTAATTCCACTGTGAAGTGGTTTGACATAAAGAAAATATGACTTAGATCTGGCTTAACATCCATCTCCCTCATTTTTTTTCTCCCCCTTCCCTGTTCCTGCAGTGGAGTGTTTGAGCTTTATTGTGCAGAATTATGGACGTGCAGTGCAAAGTTTTAAACTGGCAGACAGTTTTCGAATAGCTTTAGTAAATGTACATATTGTCACAAAAACTTTGATTGTAAGTGGTGGGGCCAATACATATCACTAGGACAGCACATATAAAATGTAGTTTTATGGAGTTGTCACTCAACAATGTGGTTGAACAACCACAATGGACATTACTGTGTACTGTGACTGTCCTGCGTAAAAAAGCCATGTGCACATATACCCTATAGATAAATAGGTTTCCAGTGCAGTCCCTTACCCAAGGACACATAGAGAAAGCCAAACCGGTATCGAACCATCAATGTTGACTCACACGCACAGACGAAGACGTGACATCAAACACTGTGTTCACATCGCTCCAGCAAATAGGAAAGTTGTACAACTTATGCACACAAAAGAGTTGGATTTGGACCAGGTTTCCAATAACATTTAAAAACTAAATATACTTGCATAATCATTGACAGGAAGTAGTAATAAGTTATTATACAATTTATACAAAATTATGTTTTGGTGCAAAAACTGTCAAACACAATCTCGCTTTGTAGGAAGTATATACAGTATACATCTAACATGTTGAGAGAAATGAGGTCAAACATGGCTGGCAGCTGGTGGAGACATTATAGCACGCTGCAGCTTCAGTGTGCACCAAGTGAGCAGGAAAGAACAACTGACATCATTAATATGCATGGTGGAAGCCACAAATCTTGCAATGGGAGCACTTTTTAAAAGGAGAAACCTCTGACAGGACTACGCCTGTTTCACTCCGTCAGAACTGTTGGGGAAACGTATGAAATGTCCACAATGTGGCAGTCACTTTAAATTAATTATAAATTAATAAATGGGAACAAGTAAATGTACAGCCTAATTACATATCTGAAAGATGTGCAGTTTTCTGAAGCTTATATGTTCTAAAAGGTATGGCTTCAATGGAATGCTGGTGTGAAGGTAATCGAATAGCTTCCAGTGTAGATTCCTGTAAAGCAAATTAAGGAGTAAGTTCACTCAATCTGATGAAAATGGGTAGGGGTACACCAGCTCTGGTGCAGGGACAGCCAGTCATCTGCTTTCCCCTCCGAGTCGGTAGTTCACGCTATAAAAATAGCTCTTATTATATTTGCTGAAGAGATTTGTGCAGAGTGAATCAGACACGCAAAGAAAGGTTTCTTTTCCTGAACACTTCATCCAATTCACTGTTGAGTGGGAGAATCAAGGACAGAGACAGAAGATCAACTGTTCTGGCTGTGTGACAAGATGCAAAAAGAAGCACATCAGTAAAGACTTCCTTGTTTTGATATTGTCGAAAAAAAATTTAACTTCTTCCCTGAAGTATTGGATTGTCATTTGTAATTCAACTTCAAAATGATATTCACTAATTAATTTCAATATAATGAGTAAGTCTGTGTTTGATGATGATAAGAAGGTATTCAGGTGGTACAAGGATGGAAACACATATCCTCAGTTTGCATTCATTATCCAACTCATGGATTAAATAGGTTATTATCTATTTGTAGTAACCTTAACCTTTATATGAGCCTATATACATCAATACATACACCGAACCACATTATATTTAAATGGAATGATTCCTTTGTTAAGTAGGAATAATCTATCAAACTGTGGAGAAAGTAATGTATGCTATTGAGCTGTATGATCAAACTTTTACCACAGAGAGGATTTGGAGCTCATTTGTGCTGGATTTTTCCCCTGGGTCTCAGACAGATGTAAATATTGCTGTTGTTGTTGTTATAATATCCTGGAGGTGAAAAGAACATACAAAGTAACCGGTAAAAGAAACAACCAAAGTTTTTGTAAGTTTAAAAAATTAAATGATGACATCAGAAAACATGTTCACACATTGCTTTCTATGAGGATTTACTTGGTTTTACACTGTGATAAATAAGATTAATACACCTCATGTCATGAGGGTTAGACATACATGTCACGCGTTTATCACAGATTATTGTTTCTCCTCTTATGAGGAGCAGTTTATAGACTTTAAAGCTGGAAATATAGTATCAGGTACAGTAAGTTATGTTTATAAACACCTTTTCTATCACTTTTTCTGGCTCGTTCAACACCTTGATGGCCTCATTCTGGCATGAAGGAGCAGAGACACGTGTAAAACATGAAAGGGATGTGTGTGCAAGGAGTACAACGAGAAAACATGGTCAGACCCTAAAGGTATATACACTAGAGCAGATCTTATGTTTGTTATCTTGTAAAGGTGAGCCTTTATACTTTTGCCTTCACTTTGAAGTGAAGCAGCAGGGGATGAGTTTTCAGAATGAATTTGAATCCATAAAAGTGTAATACATAGATAGTTGAAGTAATGTTACTGTTGTTGATCTCAATCCGGAAGATACAACTCCTCGTGATGGCCAAAACAAACTTATGTCAACTCCCGTTGACTGAAAGTGAAAGACGAAGTGAAACTAGTCTTTAAATGACAATTTCAAGGTCCAACAACACAGCATGACATGGGACTAATCCATAAACACACACAAACTCCAACACTCTTGTTCTACTTCGATCAGGGTGCCTGACAACAACATAAATATTTCCCTGGTTCCTGATTTACTGTACAAAAAGATTTCAAAGGCTCTTTGATAAAAGCAACTACTTTTGTAAACCAGTGGTACAATACAAGCAGTTTGAGCTAGCCTGCAATAACTGAGCTGTGTTCAATAGCATTGTGGCTGCCTGATTCATAAAACTGATTCCCCGATCTCCTGCCAATGATCCATGAAATATTCTTGAATCCTCAGACATAAGTGGAGCTTGGAGAATAATTTGAGAAGCTTCGAGGCGAGAGCGAAAAGATGAATGGCTACATTATAGCTGCAGCCGATTGTCTTTGGAGATGTGACACCTGATGCTGAAATGACAACATAGACTCAAAACTTCATTTCATGCAGCTACATACAGGTATTTCTTTTTTAATCATGTGCTAAAATTATGAAGTACTGAGTATCTGCCACATAATGGCCCCTGGTTTATTGGAACAATATCAAACAATGTTATTTGTTGCAGTGGCAACAATGATACTTGCTTGGGGAATACTGTATAGTCATGTTTGGGTAAGAGGGGTTAAACCAACAATCGCCTTATCCAAAAACAAATGTGCTGCATTTCAGTTTAATCTCCAGTGGATTATGATGCAAACACAAAAATACTGACAGTGCTTTGAAATTATGTGTTATCAACCAGTGTGTAATAGTAAGGCCACTACTTCTGGGAGCAACAAGTCAGCATTTAAATTACTAATATGGAATAAGTAACTGTTACACTTACTGAAGTATCAATGGGCTCATTATTCTACTTTTGAAATAGAATTGGACAGCAGCCAAACTGCTGTTTCTCTCCGTTCTGCTCACTGAACCCACCATTAGCTTTAGAATTACTAATATCCCCCCCTCCAAAAAAAACCATGAAAAGCTGCTCTTTTCATGTCAGTAAATTCCTGTTTACTGGAGGATGAGCACCTTATTAGTCCTAAACCAATCAGTCTTGACAGCAACATCAAAGATCTAGATAACTAACATTATCCTGCATCGACAGGGGATGCAATCCATCCGTGGTTTTAAATAAATATACGCTTAACTATATGGCTTGCTCCTTTCTGCAGATATCTCTAGCAATTCTAAAGTACTTTTCAAAATCATAAACTCATTATCCAGTCAACTTCAGTGTTTTGAAACAATATTGGATGTTGCTAGAGTCATCAACACTTTTGGAAAAATCTTGCAGATTATTAAGAATGCATGGGGGTAAATTCAACTGTCAAGAAAAGAGATCAGACCTGTCAGTATCAATATCACTTGTGTAAAAAGGTAGTGGCTGAACGGCGTGTAAAACCTGTGTCAGCCTGAAAGCAGTCTAACTCAGGGGACAGGCTTAAAAGTTTGTCAGTATATTGTGTATAGGATCAGACAGGAGCTGTGCATCAGCAAAGCGCTCTGTCTGACCTTCCCTGCTGTTGAGCCCATTACGCTTCAATTAACGACAGCGGCCTGCTGCGACCAGAAGGAACAGCTGCTCGGCCCACATGGTGGTAATTCAATGAGAGTCACAGACAGGGGGACATAAAACTTGATCCACCAATCAGACACACCTATGCACAAGGGGATACAAATTTACTCTGCTGTCCTGGGCCATGAGACGAAGGAGCCAGAAGAAGGACCTGGACAACACAAGTCTCTCACAGTATGCGCGAGCTACTCGGAAATAGTGCTGAGCTTCACCATATGGGTAATTCAATTTCACATGCAACAATAAATCTGATTACTTTCTATGCTCTCAGCTAATGGATACTCAGGGTTTATATTAATGGCAGTGATTCCTTTTTTTATGTTTCAATAGGTGATTTTAGTTTTGCCTTTTGAATGGACTTCTGCCTCATTGTCTGCTTTTAACCTTATAATAAAAGATTGAATCTTTTTTTACTGCTCTAAAACAGTGTCATTCATCTTGCAATAAAAGGAGACAAAATGAGTACATGGCTAGATTAAAAGGTGATTCTAGTCAATATCTTCAAGAGCTTATACAACAAAAAAGTTATTGTATCTGTGACGCGTCGATAGAAATTAAATATACTTCATGTACAGTCACAGCTTTAAGACTGTACAGTGCTGAAAAATATATTCTTTCATTATAAAAGATGTCTTCTCAATATAAGGCTCCAAAGCAATATGATATACAAATATATGGAAGGCATTGCTGAACACCTCAGAGAAGCAGAGCACCCACGACAACAGACATTTATGGTATATGCACAAGAGCCTCCAACAACATGGATGACCCCACCGGCCCACCAAACACACAGAATGTTCTCTGGCCCACCCAAATATGTGCAATACAGACCAAATGTCCATTCGGAACCACTGTGTCTTTTTGGCTTAATTCCATTCCCCTCAAGCGATAGCATGTGACAATATACCATCACAATGACAATAAATGACAAAAAAAAAATAATTGTGTCTTTAAAGATTTCAAAGCAACTTGCCCTGCTAGGATAAATCTTAAGCTACCTATAGATCTATTCATCGACCCACCCAGCTTCAATACGAACTCCAACATAGGGATAGGGGTGCCGAAGCAAATCTCAGCAAACAATGGGAGAAACTCAAGAAACCCATTGGACAGTTCTCTAATCCATCACAAAAGACACAACAAGCCCAATCCCCACGAAGCAGCAATTTGAAATCAACAATTAGCCAATTAAGCTTTGGCACTCTGCTAAAACATATGAACACACTTGGAAGATCCAAACCCCACAAGGAAAGGCCTCAAAACAAACCAGGTTGCTATAAAGACTAGGTCTTACAGATTTGAAAGTATGCAACTAGGGTTGCAAAGGGGTGGAAAATATCCGGCAAATTTCCGGAAACTTTCCATGGGAAACTAAGCTCAGGAATTTTGGAAATATTCCAAATTGGAAACTTTCTATGGGAATTATGGGAATTATGGGAATTTATGGGAATTTATGGGAAATAACTGGAAATTGGGGGTAATTTAAACAAACTATCATATACAAACATAAATGTAAATATTTTGGTTATGTCATAAGCAAACATCCATGCAAAATAACACAATTAAAAAACATGACATTTCAACAGATTTATTTGAGCAGAACTTTAGTTTTAATTCTTGAACAATGAACAATGGAATATTTTAATGAGCAAAAACATGAACATGAACTCCCCCACCCAATTAAAAAGTAAAATGCCCCCCACCGCCAAATAAGTTCCATTCAAAATTTTAAATGAAAGCACCTATCTTACCAGCTCGCTGTAGGAATAAATTTTTATTTAATTTTAGCAAGTTAAACAGTAAAACCATTATAGATCAAATATATTTACCCCATAATATTTAAAAAAAAAACTCACTTGACTTTATAATCTGCAGGCTCAACTGTGTGGCTTCAATAGCCTTGTGCATTGAGCTCAAAAGTGTGGCCCCCAGGGTTTAAACGATCATCTGTGCATGAGATGGAGGAGTGCACAGTGCATGCAGGGGGCGTGACCTCAATAGCCCAGCAGTAAGCAGTGCTGTGTGCCTGTGATTGAGGAGTGTACTTGCATTAAATCTGGTTGTTTTAGGCAAGATTATGCAACAATATATATTCCCCAACCATATTTAAGTTCCTTATTGAGGGCCAACCTTCAATTTTGGAAATTTCTGTTTTATTCCCATAAATTCCCGTTAATTCCCATAAATTCTCATTAATTCCTATGGAAAGTTTCCAACTTTGAAAATTACTGGAATTTTGCAACCCTAAATACAACAAAGTGTGAGAAAAAAGAGAGGGAAGATAACCCCTCAATCAGTACAAAAATATCTTAAAAATCATTGTAATCTAAAAATTTAACAAAAATTGCACAAACTTGTCCAACTAATTTTTTACATCAATGTGTGGAGTTAAAATGTCACCTTGAAACGCTATGCTCATAATGCCAAGCGCCACCAAATCCTGACAAAGCAATTAACATGAAAAATGTGAACCAATGTGTTTGTGTAGACAAGGTTCCCCCAAGTCCGCTAACAATGTCCAACACCTTATCTGTGGCTTCACGGGGAGTCATGGAGAGTGTAATTACACCGGGACCCTCCAGTCTGGGACAGTGTTGTCGCCTGATTGGATCTCACCTTGACTTGACCTCTTCAACCCAGGGTGACTGAAACAACACTCTACATCTTTACAAAGAACAATGTATTAGTTAATCAACTGATAAAACCTTGAGATAAAAGTGTCCTGATCCCATTAGTGCTGGAAATAACTCTCCACTCTCTGCTGGCAGTTTTAGTGTTGCCAAGGATGTATTGTAGCATCCTACAGAGCAAATATCCTTCAGCGGAGGTTGGGCACTTAACGACAACACTTTTTTTTTTTTTTTTTTGTGATGAAGAGTCAACAAAACTTGTTCAGGAAGCAGACAAATGCAGGGATTAGAGTTTTGTTTTTTCAATGATCTCATCTTTATTTGGCTCACCTCTTGGTCACCTTTGTAGAACTGCATGTGGCTATATAGATAAACTAGAAAGCAACATTTATTTTAACTGAGTACATTTAGACAGGGAATCCAGTGATATATATTGTGAAGTATTGTACCTTTTTTTCTGTATCAGCACACATTTGATTTTAGAAGTCCAGCACTCTGCCCCAAGACAAAAAGGTGTTAGTCTCAGCAAAACCCATAATATAGAATCAACAAACTTCAAATTGACAATAATCAATATCCATAATTTATAATTGTCACTCAAAGTATAAAATGCAGCTAGCAGTTAGATTTTGTGAATGAATGTGATTTTGAATCAGCAGTCTTCTTAGATTAATGACAAATCAGTTTCTTCTTAACTTACTATTTTAATATTTTAGAAACTACAGAGTAAAATCTGATTCATCTTTTCCTTCTGGTCATCAACTTAACAGTCAAACTCAGACAGGAGAAAGAGGAAAAACAGCATGAACTGTGTTAGTCACCATTGCTTTGGTTTTTGCTTGATTTTTAGACTTCTGTCAATTGCAATCACAACCACTGGTTGACTACTTGTCCAAACAATTTACAAGGCAGCAACTTAATGTATTTAAGCTTGCAGACATGCCCAACCCAAACCTGTGAATGTGAAAAGTGACTTTAACTGGCTTTGAAAATGGAATAGTTGTTGGTGCCATATAGAATTTTTCTCAAATGGTAATCAGCTTGAATTTTCACATGTAATCTATCAGATTTACAGAAAATGGACCAATAAAGAGAAAATATTCAGTGACCTTCAGTCTTCTGGGCAAAAAATGTCTTGTTGATGCCAAAGGTCACACGAGAATGTCCAGACTTATTTGAGATGCTAGAAAAACAACCATAGTTCAAACAGCCATTCTTTACAACCAAGGTTCGCAGAAGACCATGTCTGGCAGTACAACATGTTGAAGATTGAAGCCGTTGGCTGACAGTAGCAAAAGACCACATTGGATACAACTCCCGTCAGCTAAGAACAAGAGTCTTCAGTTTACACAGGCTCACCGAAATTGGCCAAAAAAAACATTGACTAAGTGCTGATCTGATGAGTCTGAGTTCTGCTGTGACAGTTACATAGATCAGTCAGAGGTCGGTACAAAAAAACTTGCATACCTGCCTTGTATCAACAGTTCAGGCTGCTGGTGGTGTGATGGTGACTGGGATATTTTCTCTGCACACCTTGTGCTGTTTAGTATCAATTGAGCACCACTTAACCATTAGAGTCTACCTTACTGCGTAACAAATGCCCTTTAAGACCAGTGTACCCATCTTCTGATGGCTTCTTCCAATAGTGTCACGAAGCTCAGATCATTTCATACTGTGCAACATGACGAGTACACTGTACTCCAATATCCTCAACGGTCACTAGATTTCAATCCAATAGAGTCTCTTTTGGGAGATGATGGAATGGAGCATCAGCGTCATGGACGTGCAGATGACAGCTCTGCAGCAACTATGTGATGCTATCATGTCAATATGAGACTATATTTACAGCAACTTATAAATTTATGCCGCAAAGAACTGAGGCAGTTCTGAAGGAAAAGGCTGTGAAACCCAATAATGGTGTACCTAATAGAGTGCTTCTGGGCTGGTAAACTACCACATATGAATGCAGTCCAGTAGTTGAAGCTGAACTGTTGCAGTGCTGTGACTCTTTATGGAATTATATATCTTTTTTTTTTTTCTTTTCGATATTTGTACATGGAATGTGTTATTTATTGTAAGCTATCCTTGTGTGGGGTGTGTTACTAAAGCAAATACACCCCGGCCAGAAATGCCACAGTATTGTTTTAACAATGACAATTATAACAAACTGAACCTCTCCAATACGTTCTTTGCAATATTAGGTGTAAAAATTAAACTACAGACTCCTTTATTTATCTTTAAAAATCCAACAAGGTAGAAAAACTGTTAAGGTGTGTCAGTGGATTATTACTTCCTGAATACATACTGCACAACTAGATGCCTAATGAGGCTTAAATTAGGTGAAATGAGGCTTCACCAAAGACATTATCATAGAATAGGGGATCTCTGTGTTAAAAATGATGTACAAGCATTGGTTTTTGACCAGAAAATCCAATTCATATTTATCGTTTCCTTACATTCAATCTTACATGACAAGACCCCAAGACACTTTTCAATTATGTTTTAATTATTATTATTTTTATTTTTTTTAAAGATCTATATTGGTGGTGGCTGTGATCCTGACCATTATCATAAAACTCAACAGTTCCTTTTCAATCTAATTCCTGGTGCTCAATTTTGCTTTATTTCATTTTTGTTCAGTTGATCTTAGAAAGTTGCTTTTCATCCGTTGACTTCACCACCTTCACCACAGTGTGTTTTGAATGAACTATAAAGTAATGTGTGAAGGAAAGCTTGTCAAGAAGTACCTATCATCAGAGTGCTCTATTCAAGGACGGCGTGTAATAAAAAAAAAATTTTCAGGAAAGGTTACTGGATGTGGCCATAAAAAAAAGACACAGGTGGATACACACTGAGGGACCTCAACAGCGTGTGACTTATCTGTCTCATAACAGTTTCCAGCATGGGAACTGGGACATCTTTGTTTCTTCAAAGCTTGTAATCTACTCAAACCTTCTGTAGCAGAGTATTAAAACAGCTTCTTCACAACTGTCACATTTGAATAAACGAATCAGAAACAGGAAATGGAGGCTTGGATCAGGACTCAATAGCCAGAAACTGCTGCACTGAATAATGTATTTCTCATAGCAACATAGCGACATTGTGCCACGAAGACATGAAACAAGACATGAGACTGTGGCTGCTGTGAATAAGATGGTAATTGAAAACTTGACAAATAACACTCCTCTCAATCTTCTCGAAACAATTCTGAAGTGTGGACATTGTAAATTGTTTACAGATAATAAAAATGGGCTGTGAAGCTCTTTAGAGCATCGTCGCAAATGCAATAAAGCTTTTAATAGACCCCTTACCACCTTTCCTAATCAAGACAGTATTTCACACATTAAAGACAGTGAGATAAATCTTCAGAATGATCAAATATAAAGAAAAAAAGGTAGACCTCATTGAAGAAAGGAGACTTTGTCACCATCTCCTCCCAATGTAATAACTCAACCTCCGTCTCAAGCATGTTGTTGGTGACCAAAAGAAGAGTGGAGAAATTTATGTCTTTAAGACGGATCGAGAACATTCAAGAAGAGAAGCTGCTAACATCAAATTTGAAGATTCAAACTTGAATTTCTCATCTGATTGCGAGCCAGGCTTTTTACAGTATGCCCTCCCATTTGTCCTATTTCAACATTTTTGAGATGAATAATGACAAAAGAGGTGATATTACAAAGAAATGTATTGTAATCCTAACAATACAATAAGCTACAAGTGTAAGAGAATTCAAGGACTCTTGCTGAGTGTTACTGGGTAGTTTTTCAACCCCAACAAACTTTGGAATGAAATGAAATTCCCAAACCCTTACATTTGAAACCTGTGAATACTTTTAGTCTAATCTTCCTTTTCTATAAGAACGACAAAATCATACCTGCGACGTTTTATTTCTATCGACAGCTCCTAAATGATTTTTCATTTAATTTATTTAGCTTTCTTTATTCAGAGAAGGCAGGACAAAGGGATCTTTCATGAGTCTGAAATAAAAAAAAAAAAATTTCCAACCACTGGGCACGCCTGGGTCTGATGTTATGAAAATGACAGTACTGTGTAAACATGCAATTAAACCAAGAGTGGCTCACATTCATTAGGCATGAACCAATCTGAGAATAACTCTGCGTTATATGAATGGATTAGTCTGGATTAGCTGTTTACCTCCTTTCGAGTTATGTCTTTGAGCGGCTTAGGAGGAAAGAAAAGCCAAAAGGAACAAAGAGTGTCTGTTTATTAATGCCTTTACAGAGAGATGTATCTATAAACTGATCTGAACAGACACATGCTGCTGACCCCAATGCTTCTCACATTTCCACCTCTAGAGCCACCATACTTCAAAGCAAACTTATGTCAAGCCAAGAGAGCCAATCTCTGGAGTATAGTTTTAATAGTTTGGCTACATAAATTATTAAATTGTTCTCTCAACTTTTGGTTAGGTTATATCCTGAAATGTGCTGATAAGGCGGTGCCCTGACATGAATGCACACTAATAAGAAGTCATACAGTTGAATGAAATGTCAGTGAGAAGACATAGCCACAAGTAGTCGTTCCTTCCAACGGCATCATAATTAAAAGTAGCGCTTTGATAGAAAGCCCTCAGGACTTTAACACACATTGATAACAATTAAAAGAATATTTATTTAACCACCCACACTTGAGGTCTAATTGTTGCTCTATAAACTGGGTGGTAAGACACAGCACGACATATGGACTTGCGGTGCGAGTGCTCTATCTCCTTTGTTGGGTGAGGCACTTATCTGGTTGTGCTTTGGCGATAAGAGAGGAAGGAGAAAGCGAAGGCTGAAAGTGGGACTTTATTGAACATTCAGTCTCTGCGGAGAACCCTGGGCAGGCTCACTTTGTGAAAGCAGAGGCCTCGTCTGGGCCAAATCCAATCAAATATTTTGAGGGCTGACAGGTCCAATCAGTCAGTGGCTGATTTCTGTTCACCTGGAAATTAGGAAGTAAGCTTTTGGTTAAAGACTTTCAAGGATGCTGCTGTAAAACAAGACTGGTGGGAAAAAATACTAGTTGTACAACAACTAAAGAAGGTTTCTGCAAGCTTTACTTGCTGCATTCAATCATACCAACATAGCAATATTCTAGTAACACACCCACACATACAGATAGAGGATATATACATAGTCATTTAAAGGTTGATGTTAGTGGGTGTATTTATTTAGTGTTGAATTGAATCTTGTCAGTTTTCTTCACCACTATTATTTCCACAAGTGGCTGTCGTCTTTTCAAGTCTCTATCAACCGAGACATTGATTTATTTTTTTGTGTCTCAGTTTTGTTGGGCGTTGTTAACATTATTGGACATCTCTAATGGCAAATCTACTTTAAAACCTCCATTTCATTAGGCTGTGACAAATTGTACAAGGAATTTAATATAATTCAACAATCTCTAAAACAAACACAGCACAATTTATTCTGTTGTGTGTTTTGTGTGCTGTGTTTTTAAGGCTTCAAGCCAATTTTGAACTTTGAAGAATCTTATTTCTGCAAATCAGAATGTTTGCACAATGAGAACTGAGCCTTCAGCATGTCAGTTTGTTCATCATCCATGTTGGGACTCTTTTCCAGCAGCTTCAGCATTTTATGACTTGACATGATGATGACAAAATGACTGTCAGATACAATCATCTAAAATATTTACATTTATCTGTCGAAGGTCATGTGAATCTCAAGCGAGTAGTTTTGACTTTTGTGGGACATACATTACATAGAGTAGACTACTGACTCAATGTGATCCCCACTGAATAATGTCCATGCATTGTTTTGTATTGAGCTGTTTCAACCTGGTGAGATAGAGAAGTCACGCACTGATATGATGGGGAAATAAAATCATATTGATCACATGTAAAACATCAATTGAAATGAAGACATATTATAAAGTTTGATTAAAGTTTTGGTGGGGTTACCGTAAACATTAGTTAAGTCGGAATTATGGCACAATACAGCCGGAAAAAAATTTAAGTCAATGTAAACTCAGTAATAGGGATGTGTGTGTGTGTGTGTGTGTGTGTGTGTGTGTGTGTGTGTGTGTGTGTGTGTGCGTGTGTGTGTGTGTGTGTGGGTGTGCGTGTCTGTGTGTGTGTGTGTGTGTGTGTGTGTGTGTTTGTGTGTTAATGTGTGTC
>OMNM01006101.1:10963-27688 GCA_900302745.1 Parablennius parvicornis
TGGGGGAGACAAGAGGAAGGGAAACTGTGTACAAGACATAAAATAACAGGGCGAAAACAAAGGAGGTGCCAGGGCTGCTTTCAGTACAAGAAGACAGCAACATGGACCAAGATGAAGAAGAAAAACCTCACAGGTTCAGAAATTACCGGCAAACCGTCTCCAGCACATGTCACGTCCAAATAAAGCCCAGGTTTACTTTCTCCTGGCATGAACCTTTTCCAGTCCTACATCTGGATACTTACTCTTTATTTTAAGGATGTGTGTGCGTGTGTGTGTGTATATAAACAGTAAATGGAGAGCCAGATAGCCTTAGACAGATATGTAAATTAGAGTATGAAAAAAATCAGTAAACCCCTAAATAAAAATTCAGCCGACAGCTACATCCTGTCAAAAACCTTTGGATTTTTCAAACGTACTTCCTTTAAATTAGGTCAAGCTAAAGAAAATTAGAGTGATTTGAGTTCATATTTCGCTGTCTTGGTGCCTGGACGGAGTTGAAGGGCAAAGTTTTAATTAACACGCTAAAGTGGGGGGGGGACACAACAAAGGAAACGTAAATCTCATCAACATTAAAGCACGATAATCATTTTTTAATTGGTTGAACTTGCTTCATGCATCAAACTTAAGTGAGTAAATGGAAAGGGGCCATTTTTCTTGTCTTTATCCATTTTAATATCGATAGAAAAATTAATCGTGTGAATAATTGTGATGCATACAAAGCAAAGAAAAGTCCTACTTTAAAAAGCAAAGAAAGAAAGAATTATCTGCACAATGACTAAAGTTATTAATGCCCATTACTCTGTTTGTATGACCTCATTTGAGTGGAGAAGAGGAAGAACTGGGGCATTATGTGGTTATAAATTATAATTTAGTTCGTGCTGCAGAAACAGAAACATGTCAAAGTATCTGAGTTTCAAAGCATGCAAGCAAAGTGCTGAATATTACAGTATCACACGTGGCCTATTTTGAAGTGTGTGTGTGTGTGTTGACTTGCATATATACAGCCTGCTCCTGTGGCACAGTATTTACAGTGCAGCAAGGTGGAGTGCCATTGTAAGCGCCCAAGGCTAGATATCTCTTATTCATAGAACAACAATAACAACACGTCTAATACCACGGAGCGGTTGCTGCTTTAAAAAAAAAAAAACCAGTAAGGCAGCAGGGAGCGTGAGAAAGATCAAAAGCATGGAAAATAAAACATAAAAGAGGGTGTGAAGGTGGGAAAGGGTGTGGTCTAAATCCATGCAACAACAGTTTTTAACACCACAGTACAAACCTCTAAGGCCCAAAGCAAAATTGTTGAAGAGGACTTCTTTTTTTTTTTTTTTTTTACAATGCAGTTAATAGTTATATAGAATTGAGAAATATATATGGTGGCCTCAGCACAGAATCCATTTCTAATTGCTGTTTATCCATTTAGACTGCAGTAACGGCAAGGCAGTCCCAACCACAGTGTCCTGAACTCAAGAAGTTCCTCAACGACAAATCATTTCTCGAAGGATATTCTAAGCTTGTTTGAAAACGGAAAACTTTCATTGGGTTTCAGGTGTTTACGTGACAACAATGCAACAGTGCCACTTTATGAAAAAGGGTTTTAGGGGGTAGCTGTCAAAAAAATGCTCCGACTGTGTAAATGGGGAAAATGCAACTTTTTGAAAATGGTCTATGAAAATGCAACTTTTTCAAAATGCAACTTTTCAAAAATACTCCTAGTCCATCTCCCTGTAAACATAGGAATATGCAACTTTTTGAAAATGCCCTGGCTACGTAAATAGAGGAAAACGCAACTTTTACAAAACTACTGTGTCATTTCATTGCAAAAACAGACAACAGCACCCATGAGTGGCCCTACATGAGAACTACACTGTTTTTAGCATTTATGTTGTTTCTGTGTAAACTGAAATTATTTCCAAGTTGTCGCGTGAACACGACATGTAAACAAACTTTTCTGAAACAAAAACACTAAAAAGATGCATTTTCACTTGAAGCGTTGTTGCATAAACAGAGCCTTACTTACATACTGAACTCAGCACTAACCACTGGGGACACGTGAGTCCGTGACGGAACAGGTGACACACTAATGGTGAGTGAGTGTGCACAAGTGTGTGAGAGAGAGGAGGGGGTACCATCAGCTCTGAATCGCATAGAGTAATGAAGTAAAGTTAACTCGAGAGAGATGAAGCTTCTGACTATGAAGGCTCTGCGGCTCGGCCTCGGCAGTTTCAAACTCTTCTCCTGGAGAAATCAAGAGATGCATTTTGAGGTTAAATTCAAACGAGGAAACTCTTCGGATTTATTGTGGCGATCTCAAAACGGTGGAGCGAGGGAACAAATTTGTTGCGCAAACGCCACTTGAGAATTCAGTTTTGTTTAAACTTAACAAATGGGAATCCAAATTAATTCCAAACAAACGTGTCCTTCTGGCTCAGGCTGATGCAGAAGCCGCATTGTCACCTACTTTGGTTTTCATCATGAAAATAGTTTGACAGAGATCCTGTTTTATTGTGTTAATACGTCACAATCTTACTATTAAGGTACTTTCTGAATGTGGAGCAAGGGCAAACGTCAATGAGAGTAATTTATTGAGAATATGAAAAACATCCTTTTTCAGCCTGTGCCACATGCGACACTGAACTCTATACAACCCCACTGGTAAAGACTAAAAAGGGGTAAACAAGCCATGTCCATTGATTTTACATGTGACAATATAAGTGCATCTAACTCAAAATAAACCATATCTGAGCTTCATGCTGTCAGACTGTTACCAGAAGCTTCTCTACCACAGGTACTAGAGGTATTAAACATACCAGGAAAGAGGAAATTCAACACCCCCCCATCACAAACTCACTTCTCCTCGGAAGATTAATGGCTGTATTGTTTACAGTAATGCATTCAGCAGTGACAAAGGAGTAGATAATTGTTTTATTTCACTAAACATCTTTATCCTTTAATACATAACCATCTTTGTTGTTGAAGAAATAGTCCAATTTTAAAACGATGCTAATCCCAAGGACAGACATAAAGCAAAAGACACAATAAGTCAATCACGTAGAATCACAAAGGTAATATTTGGTCAGCAGTGGTTATAATCTTACAATAAATCAGACAATCTACCTCAAGCAAAACTAAAACTGAGGTGTTTCTGCAATGTGACCACAATGTGATGTCAGCTGGAAAACAAAATCCCTACTCGGGCGTCCTGTGATATGAGTTGGCAATAATGATCAAGGGGCAGCTGCTGAGTGGCCATAGAGCAACTACAAAAACTAGAGCTACATCCAATAGCTTTTTCCTGCCGGGGTAAAATCTGAGAGATCACCTCACTGCAACCCAGATGTTATGACCGAGCCTTTTGCGTGGCGCCCAGGGAAGTCCATCGGTCTCTGGTGCAATGTAAACAAAAATGCCTTTCAACTCAAGGACACAGCATCCAGTGTACACAGAGCCGGTTTTGATTGAAATGGGATTACTCCTCTCAAGCATCCCTTGGTAAAATGTAAAGTGATGCCTGAGTAACTGCACAAGGCACCGATTTGTGAAAGCCTATGATTTTCTGAAGAACTGTAAGAACTAGAAGTTAGCATAGGTCTATCAGCATTGGGTAAAACAGGATAAGGTTGTGATATCAACGTTGGAATCCGCGATGTAAAATGCATAATGCCAAGCAACAGAAATATACTGAATACTGAAATATATTGACCTCAAGTTGGTTCCTCAGAGTTCACAAAGTGACCCAACAGGTCCAAGTGGTATCTAAGAAAAGCTCAAGTCTGTACAGCTTTCATAAATCTTGTCCACATGGTATTAGTTTCAGAATCTCTGACAGGCTGTGCCATGAGGCGTGAAAGTTTGTAGATAAGCAACATGAGATTAAGGTCAAAGATGAAAAGCTTGAAGGCAAAGGTCCACAGCGAAGTAACATGTTCCATGGATGACTGAGCTTTTAAGACCTTCCCTTCCTTTTCTTAGTAGCAAACCTTTAGAACATGTACAAGAGCGCTGCGTGGAAGCCCACCTCGGAAATAACCGGGATGCTCAATATGTCATCGCTTTTCCTCATGAGACAGGTTGGCCACCTGTATGAACCAAGCATGACAGCTTGACCTTTCCAGAGTCTTCCAGCTCGTAATTAGACTCCTGGTTACTTGATGTATTGGCAGAACACAAGACTGATGTGTCTTCTCTATTTTCCATCTCAGATAAATGTTTTTATTGCATGGTATGACTGCAACATCTAGAGACAATAATCGATCCGCAATGTAAAATAGGGATTTCAAGAATAAACACATTCCAAGTGAAGCGAAAAAAGAAAATTGGATCTTCAAATGGTTTTCCTCCACATAATTATTAAATCCATCTATATTCTTCACAGATAAGAGCCATAGGCACTGGGGCCAATCTAACAGTATGAACAGCACATTACATCCTGGACACCATTTCTAATTGATCTTACATGCATGTGAGATTAATAATAAATTGAGACTGGGAGGGTACGGAAGTTCCAAGAGAAAATGCACAAAGACAAAGGAAGAACATGTAATATCTTACTTTGAGGCACCAGTCGCAGCCCCGCTACACCTCCTCTCCACTCGGCCGTCATTACTGACATTTCTGTCTGAGCAGGCTTAAGGCAGATTAGACACAGTTTCTCAATATCCTGGATCATTTCATTGATTTATTAGATGGAACCAAGTAGCATCTAGCGTCGTCTCTTCTAGTCAAATCTCAGAATGCCGTTATCAATTTTACTCAGGAAATGTCAGAATTTTCTCTTTAATTCAAGCCAATGTGTAGCCTCTTACTTTACATACCACCTGATGGGTGTGACGGGAAGATATCTGAAGTTCACTCAACGACACTGGAGGGGGAACGAGGAGCAGAGTGGGGGGCCAGTATGAACAAAGACAAAATAAACGAGTGGCTTTCAAATAATATTGCTGACGTCTTCAGCCTTTGCTGATCCTGTGCTTTGTTTTTCTCCATGCCTTTGAAATCTCCATTAAAATATGCATCTTTTACATCGTGGTACTAAACAGTCTCTGTGAAAACGGAGTGTGAGCATCTGAATAAATTTAGACATAAATACACTTGCCATGTTTTCTCAGTTCTGAACTGTTGTAATTATATTGTGAATAATATCTGGAAATATAATTAATAAATCGGTCGTTTCTTATGTAGAATTTTCACCCATAACAATATGTGTAACCCACAAGTGTAATATTGTTCAGCACAACCTTCTTCAGCTCTATAACACATCTGTTGTATCACACCACACGGGTCAGTCTTTAATCCACACCTGCATCAACGACCCTTGGCCAGCCATGATTTCTTGGACCGGTTTAATTAATGTAGACTACAGTGGACTGGGATCATCCAACAGGGCTGTAGCTTTGGAGATGCTTTGACTCAAAAATCAATGTTTTCTTGTCAAACTCACTCAAATTCTTTGCAGTTTTTTTTTGTGTGTTGTTTTTTTTTTGCTCCCAACACATCAACTTTGGGGGAAAATTTTCCCATGCTGCTATATGTAACTAAATCCACTAAAAAGGTACCATGATGAAGAAATAATCTATAATATTGACTTTGCCTGTTAGTGGTTATGATGTTTTAGCTGCCTCAATATAAACGTAACTGGAGAGAAAAAGTGGAAAGACAATAGAAGTAAGGGTATTTTTCAGAAATAGTTGAGCTGTTCCTTGTTGTGGAACTAAGAAGAAATTATAAAAAGAGATGAATAACGTAAATCCCAGCAATCTGCAGCACCAGCAAAGGCCCAGTTTACGAGTCTTTTTGAAAATGATCTCTTCTTGCACGGAAACAACAGAATTGCTAAAAACATTGCAGTTTTCATATTGGGCCACTAGCTGGTGTCAACTGTTTTTGTAATAAAACCACACACACGTCAAAATGTGGAATTGCTATTACGGGTGACTCAACAATAAAACTAGCAAGTCCCATGAGAATCCATACTTCCTGTCCCTCTTATCCCCTCCTCCTCTTCTCTACCTGAGTGCACTCAGCAGAGGGAGGAGGGAGACAAGCCTGAAAGAGTCACAGACAGAACGGGATTTCACAGGAAGTAACTACTACTTTTCCAGTTAGAGTTGGACCTTTGAATTGTAAATCATGTCTTTTGCCTTCTGCAGTCAGGTCTAGAAGAGGCTGTAGCACTGAAGTGAAAACATTGGAAAGTTACTCAAACAGTTTAACTGCTTCCTTGTGCGTGTGGGTCTGCTCATAAGCGCAAATCATGTGTAGGTTATTAACAGGTTATCAACCTGTTTGAGGCAGAAATGTAAGATACTCCACTAACCTCCAGTTAACCGGCTTTAGTTAGCATTGTGACATCAATGCTGACCTCGTGGATTGTGTAACCATAATGCAAAAGGTTTACAGCTCTAAGGTGATTCTGCATCATTACTGTAACACTTGATACTCAATGTTATATTGAAAAATCACAGGTCCTAAATCAGTGTCAAACAGAAAGCCCGTAGGCCAAAACAGCCCAACAAGAGGCTCCAATATGGCCTGCCAAACCGAGCAAATTGACAAAAAAAAAAGAAAACATTGACTTTTAAAAACATTTCTTGAGCGGCAGACACAACACAACACTCAGACCTGAGCTGAGATATCAGTGATGCTGCCAGAAAAGCTAGCGACAACATTTGTAGTAAACTCGCATTAGTCTTAAAGTCACGAGTTTGTAAAAAACATGGAAAGTGCAACAGCTGTAGGAAATGCTTTTTTAACAATCACTGTAATCTGCAACAGTTTCCATTAAAATTGGCTTTATGTTGAGATTGTGGTCATTTTCAGCAGTAACTGTTTTGTCAAAATATAGACATTTTCCTCACATGAACTCTGTTCCACAACAAAGCATAAGTTTAAATAATAGTTTAATTTTAAAGGGTCTTGTGGCACTATTTTCAACAGTCCATCCCACTCTAAATGAAATTGGGCTGAACTTAAATATGTTTGTCACCCTTGCCCTAAATATTATATCCATAATATTGCAATGATGGTTAATGATTATTATGAAGATAGAAATCATTATGCTTAATGACTTAATGGCAAAAGATGAAAATGGCATCACTGTAACTACAGCCCCTCGGCTTTTAAACCCAACATTAAAACTGTGGGAAAACATCTTACCTTGGCTAAATGAGGACAAGCTGTCAGTACTATTGATATCTGATCATTCTTCTGGTGTCTGAAATGATGTCTAAACATCATGTTGCTGTGGCTGTCAATTACACAATCGGGCGTGTCAATGAAAGCGTGTGAGAGACTACGTTGATGCAACCTCTCGCAATGGCAACAATTATCTCCGTCGAGACACGAGCACGCCAGCAAATGTGCTAAGGCAAAGTAGAGCTGTGTCAGGGTTTCTGAAAACAAGAAGAAAAAAAAACAAAACAGACACAGCGAAGCATTGGCTGGTGTTCAACTAAACATATTGTCTTAGTTATTAACTGAGTTCAGTCCATGTGCTAATGAGCAGAATGTCTCGCCACTAAGAACAAAAGGTTGAAGCTGCAGAGAAGCTACTGGAGATAAGACCGAACACACACAGAGGAGAGTAGCTCCTGACAGGTTTTGAAAAGCCGTCAGCAAATAACATTGTTAACAGTAAGACTGAGCTGAGCACTGCGGGCTCTTGGAGATGGCCTTGTCAGACAAACCCGGATCAAATATCCTGACTCGCAACCACCCCCGCACCCGCCCCCAAAAAAAATAAATTCAAAAGAAGCAGTGTGAGGTGAGGTGATGGGATTGACACTGCAATACAAAACATTTGGCTCATCAAGTTTGTGTTTTGCTACCGTGTCACCCAATCAAACATCTCACACTTTGATCCAAATCATCATTTGTTTTTCTCAGAGCAGGAAAAAAAAAGGCAGTGGTGCACAGGATGTAACGCGTGTTTATGTTTTTTTATCATCATCAATGATGAATGTTGGAAATAAACAGAAAACAGTACTACCTCAGATTAAAAAAAAAAAAAGATAAAAGCTACGACTTTCAGTACACATTTTAGCTTTGCACCCTCCTCCAACAGAGAACTCATTAGTTATCATGACCAGCAACAACAGCCAAGTATCAGAGGCCAAAGAAAAAGAAAGAAATGTATACTTTAAGGGAAATACATAAACGTATCCATACAATAATAAAGACACAAACCTCCTTTGATTATAAAGAGAACTCGAACGAGGTGCAGTGAATTGTGGAAATTAGACTTCTTTCAAAAAGACACCAAACAACACAATCAGCTATTTCCCATAATTCACTGCATTACCCGCTTGTTCTCTACAAACTGAAGGATTTAGTGATACAAGTAGTAGATTACAAGAAAGTGAGTGTGTATAAAAAGGAGGCTTAAGACCACCCGTTTTTAATTATGGGATCATGATTTTACCAGAGCAAAGAACACAAGATCTCTATTACAATATTTAACGACTGCTTGAAGCGCAGTTCATTTCAAACTATTGAAAGCAGAAATTCTGAATTGTTCAGAGATAAACTGAGTAGCTGTGTAATTAAATGGCTACAGTGGTGAGAGCTGTGCTATTAAACATATCAATAAGTGTTTTGTACTAGATACATGCCAGAGTAAAGAAAACTCAAGAAAAATGATTCAGAAATCTAGTCCTGCAACTACACTGACTCAATTGAGTCCATGAACACTGTAAAGAACTTTTCGATATGAATAGAAATAGAGGCAAAGACACCAGCAAGCAATGTGTTACACAGCAAGACTTGTTGATCAGATTTGAATGAGAGTTTTTAGTATAGGATAATTTAATTTAGACAATAATATCTTCAGATATTTCAGATGATCAACACATAAATCCAGAAAAATCACAAATAAACCCATCCGTCTGGCCACTTGCCCATCTACCTGTCCTGCAATGGATTGGCCACCGCTCGTCCCCTTTGCGACAATCAGCCACACACTTGTGATAATATGGAGCTGTACACATTGAAATCAAAATATTTTGAGAGGAAAAAAAATAATTAGAAGATACAATGGAAAAACGATTGTTAAGATTTTTTTATTACATAATTGACTAATGAATTTCAAATGTCTCAAATAATTATATTACTGGCCATTATTATATCATTGGTTGCAACAACATTTTACTTCATATGTCACAGGTTTAGAAATAATTGGTCAAATTCTAGCTGTTCAATAGTATTCCGATTTTTCCAGACGCTTCTGAATACATCAAGAAAAGTCTTCTGCTGGGATCACGTTTGAGGCAATTAATTGCTTGACTAAATTGGAGAAAAAGGAATAAAGTGCCAATTTCAGAACGGATTAAAATGCACTGATGTTGGCTTTTCACCAACAATGAGGGATCCAAAGCAAGGGCAAACTGTGGGCTGTTAGGACACATTTCCTACCAGGAAACCCTTAACCTCCAGTGATTCTACATGCAGGGTTAAATACACTTCATCGTAAAAACTTATTGAATGTTTAAAAAGGATCAAACAGGTGTGAGGACTTCTTTATAGCACAAAGATCTACAATTCAGATGAAATCCTATGTTTGATCTGTTTTAAACAGCGTTTGGCTGGTCTGTGTTCTCGTTTGAATCAAAGAGCACCAGAGTGCTTTGAAAGTGGACAGAGTAAAACTTCAAAGAGCCGCAGTCCACTTGTTTTGGTGCATGTCGGGCTTTGTATGGTACGTTCAAGGTTCCCCCAATGAGCAGCACAAACTGAGAAATCCCACTTGAGTGCATTTTAATCAAGCAAAGCTTGCTATGCTTTCATAAAACCCACATACAAGTCAGTTTCTACTACTTGTTTAGTTCAATGAAAAGGAAAAAAAAAAAACCCTTTTGACCCCAAAACTCAGGAGCTTTTCCTTGTCAGGGAAGTTATCAATAGCTTATAGAAACTGCTGCTGCTGCTGCTGACCGGACCGTACCTACTATTGATGGAAGCCTTGTGGATAACCTTGTGGATGTACTGTGTGCACTTGGTGGGAAACATTAACAACTTCCTCTGATGTACCTCTGATGTACCTCTGATAAGTAACGTGCTCAGCACATAGTGACAGCCACTGTGAGTTCAAGCTCAATAAAGCGGTACATCTTAAAACATTTGGATATAGTCCCTTATGACAGAGCTCAGATCAAGCAACGCTGAACGGGTGTCTTTCCACGACTTTGTACATACATCAAAAAAATTGTTGTGAATTTTAAGGCATTCAGGCTAAAATCAGAAATGTCCTTAATTTTTTTCTGTGCATGCACTGAAGGAGGACAGATCCGCTAATGCTCTATTTGCCAATAACCTGCTCAAGACTTCCTGTCAGGCTAATTGTCCTTGAAAAATTTGTGAAGCGTATGCTCACTGAAGTATGGCTCTGTAGTTCACTGAGTGTAAAAGAATACGTACAATGTTGTTAAAAAAAAAAAAACCGTGCACTTTCTAAACCAAATCTCACACATTTTAATATTGACACTAAATGAATTTTCACACAGTGTAAATACAAAATAAGCACAAACCTAAATTAAGAACCATCAGTCGGTGCTTAACAGGTTAGTCTGGGTGTATAACCAGGTGTCTTCTTCATATTAATACATTTTTTCTTATATTTTAAAAATAGGTGAATCTGGAATTTAATTAATTTATGTCACAAAACTTCAAATTTTAAGTGTTTACATTAAAACTGTATCATTGCTGATTAAAAGTGTTAAAATAGGATTTTGACATGATGAACGTGAACATTCTGTCTGCAATATACACAAAGGTAAGCTCGCAAAGTAAGCAGGGCATGTCAGGCAAAAGAAAAATATGAATCAGTCAAAAAGAAAAGTGTGTCAAGAGAGTCAATATAGAATGTTTTAATTGAAGCAATGGACAAAATTAGAGAAGACGTATTGTTTTTGGGTAAAGTCACCCAGGTTTACGACAGTAAAAATTTTGGTCTCTCATGAAAAAGGTTGGGAACCACTGTTCTAAGTAGCCGTAAAGATGTGTCGTTACTGCTTATACACACTGAAAAGGATGATACTGTAATTACTAAAATTACAGTTGTCAACGGTTCTCATCAACTGGTTAAACATTGCACTCGTTTTATCTGGCATCAAGAACAAACGTCCATGTCTGCTAATTTCTCTTGCTTTTCCCAGTTGTATTTATTCTATAGGACTGGTTACATTTCCTAGAAACGAGGAAAAAAGCTTTTGTGCCACATCACTATCCAAAATTAAGATGGGTACATGCCATTATGGAGGTTTCAACCACATCTCCCGAAACAGATTTGATGAGTAGCAAAATACATGTTTTGCATATACACTGCTCAAAAAAATAAAGGGGACACTAAAACAACACACCCCAGATCTCAATTAATGAAATATTGCAGTTGAAAGTCTTCATTCAATATATTGTAGAGTGCATCGACAACAAAATAACATAAAAATGATCAATGTAAATCCAACGTATTATCCCAAGGAGGTCTGGATTTGGACTCCTACTCAAAACAAAAGTGGAGAATCACATTCCAGGCTGATCCTACATCAGCGAAAATTCCTACAGGCAAGTCAAAATGAGGCTCAGTAGTGTGTGTGGCCTCCACGTGCCTGCATGACCTCCCGACAATGCCTGGGCATGCTTCTGATGAGGCGGCGGATGTTCTCCTGAGGGATGGCCTCCCAGGCTTGGATGAAAGCATCAGTCAACTCATGGACAGTCTGTTGGTGGATGGAACGAGACATGATGTCCCAGATGTGCTCAGTTGGATTTAGGTCTGGGGAACAGGCAGGCTGGTCCATAGCATCGATAACTTCATCATAGAAGAGCTGTTGACACACTTCAGCCACACGAGGCCTGACATTGTCATGCATCAGAAGGAACCCGGCGCCCACTGCACCAGCATCTGGTTTCACAATGGGTCTGAGGATCTCATCCCAGTACCTAATGGCAGTCAGGGTACCTCTGGCTAGCACATTGGGGGCTGTGCGGCCATCCCAACACCATTATTGACCAGCCGCCAAACTCGTCATGCTGGAGGATGTTGCAGGCAGCATAACATTCTCCACGGCGTCTCCAGACTTTGTCACGTCTGTCACATGTGCTCAGTGTGAACCTGCTCACATCTGTGAAGAGCACATGGCGCCAATGGTGAATCTGCCAATATTGGTGCTCGCCTCATGCTACGACTGAGAACACCAAAAAAATTCAAAAGCAACCAAAACATCAGCCAGAAACTACGATAACAGCATAATGGTTTGTGGTCACCACCTGCAGAAGCACTCCTTTATAGGAGTTGTCTTGCTAATTGCCTCTCATTTCCACATGTTTGTCTGTTTCATTTGCATAACAGGTGAAATTGATTCACAATTAGTGTCGCTTCCTAACTGGACAGGTTGATTTCACACGAGTGTGATATACTTTGCATTGTGTTGTTACGGTGTTTCCTTTATTTTTTTGAGCAGTGTATAAAGAGGATACATCTCATTGCTTGTGGCCACTATTTGATAAAAATAACCCGTTTGTGTGAATGCAGCACATGCAACTCTTTCAGTCAATGCTTTACAAAATGTCACAGGAGTTGTGCAGTTCTTTTTAGTATCACGTCTTGAGAAGATGATGAATCTTTTGATTTTGTCACATCTTGGTCACTGCTGCTTTTAACAGTACCTCACAATCTCACATTACAATCTCACATCTGAAACCACGTTTCAGCAGCTGAGAGCTAGTGTTAACATTTAATGGATCGCTGTTAAAGCACTTCATGGCTCTGTTCTTTGGTATAATGCTCAATAGTTCAGTCCAATTTCACAAAACCGGTTATCCGAGCGACTGACCGTCAGTATGATCGGAATATAAAGACTGGGCACGGATGACAGGTCAAACCAAAAGAATCCGATGCACATGACGATATAATGAAAAATCCAATTGTCCCTTTTATTTGAGCAGTCGGTTCTGAAAGTTATTTACGCATACTCACTCAAGCCGTTCATTTCTGCTGTCAAACACTTCTCAGTTCAGTCAATCATCTTTTCACTCGGTCTAATGTGGATGTCTCTTGGTGTTCGTCAGACCATAGAGGAGTCATGAAAATTAGCTTCTAAGAACTGACCTGATCCATTGACTGTATAACCTTGAAACCTGCAAGAGCGCGTGCGCGCACACAAACACACACACACACACAGCTCTTCACACATACTCAGTCTGCTATGCACTCAGTTGTCAATTGCTTTAAAGGTGGTGGTCATGCTTGAGAAAACCTGGATTTCATTCAGCCCACAGCTAAATGGAACCAACACGCTTGCCCACACACGTTTCATTAAAGTGCCCTGGTAGGCTTAGTTTAGCACAGTGTGAGTCAAGATGAAACACACTCCGCCCCACACACGCACGCAGGCACGCACACACACAGCCTGAAAGTAGTTAGATTAGAAGTAGTGGATTAGATATGTGTGTTTGTGAGTCGGTAAAGTTTAAGGTAGCAAAAAAAAAAAATTCCTTTTAGCTGGCTTCATCCCCAGCTGACACTCTCAAAGGTCTCAATTTATTCTGACCCCCTGCCAACAACACAACCCTCGTCTATCGTATTCCCTTCATCCAATGAAGTAGGGATTTGAATCACTGATGGGTTCCACAACGTTTCCATCGGCCGCTTGCTGGAATCACACCTGGGTCCAATTGTGCTTGATGAACTGTCAGATATGGGAAACGTTTGTGGGAATCAATCTGCAGTGTCATGCAGTCTGGGCCGCTGCCCTCTGGGTTATTGAATTGGTTCCTTTGTGCCAGACAAGTAAATCCGTCACAGGAAGCGGTTGGATAGAAGTTTTTGGGAATCTACCTGTAGGTTGTGTCTCTCCAGTCTCATCTCCAGGATGTTATTCTGTTCCTCCAATCGCTGCTGCTCCTTCTCTAAATCTTCAATTTTCTGTCTGAAAAATACACACACACCCACACACACACACAGTGACCGTTTTTTAGCTGTTATCTACCATGTAGCATAATAACTGTGCATGTTGTTGACGGAGTAGGTTAATCTTGGAGCTACAGCCCTGCTAAGGTAAGGATAGGAGGTCTGGGGAGTTAATCCACCTTAGGTGCAGTCATGAATTTTTCATGTCCTCGGTTTTGAACAGTTGTCGCAACAGTGGGTGCTAACTACCTGAGGATGTTGACCTCCTCTTTGGTTGACGAAGAGTTTCCATCAGCAGCCGCGGCCTGCTGATTCTTCAGAGACTCCAGCTCCAGCTCCACCTGGGTAAGAAAGGAAGAAAATGAGCCTGGTGCACTGTGGAGGGACCACCTTTTGGCAGAGTTCCTGGCAGAAGCCCTTCGCCTGCAGATTAATCCCGAGCAGTGTGTTGCGGTGGGCTGTTATCAATTCTAGACAGGCATCAAGAAAAATGGATATATCTGTTCCACACCATTACTTCACTGACTTACTTTCCATTTCACAATGTTCCAGTCTTGTTTCCTCTTGTACTTGTTTCGAGTCCGCGTGCCTCTTAGCTAGTTAAGTCTTTCCTCTGATCTCGCTCTCGTCTCTGCAATTATCCCTCATTTCCATTTTCACACCAATTTTCCTCCTTTTCTGACAGCATCTGCCTGTCTCTCGTTCATCCTTGCCCTCAGTCTTCCTAGGATGGATAAGTAATTACTGCTATACCAGACAGGTGGATTTCACACGTCAATGCTCATTGCCATGGGTATGTTGATGTCACCTCGGCAACAACGAGCCATGAAAAAAAAGGGAGATCACAGAATGAACAAAAAAAAAACCAAGACAGTTTAAGTCATCTGCCAAAGCTTTAAACAAATTTTGATTTCAAATATTATGTAATATCATAACCTCAAGTGAAGATAGGTCCACTGAATAAAGCAAGTAAATCTGTCTACCCCTATAGTCAGGAATATTACTGAGACGTTTCAAGTCCAGGTAAATTCACTCAAGATAAAAAAAAAAAGGAAGAAAACTCTTAGTTCTTTTGTTTATTTCCGTCAATCAAACAGAATGAGATATAGGAGGAATGAAGACATACTCCATCCTCCTGTAAACATCCTCGCAAGCAAGCAAGGTGTACAATAATTCAACATCTTGCTGGCAAATAGGACTGTCCCTTTGAAAATGTCTGCAGCTTCAGCTCCATTGTTGAGCGCAGTGGAAAATAATGATTTTCAGTGGCAGGTTAGTCACAGAGGCATCAGAGCAGCTTTGACCCTCGCTGCACCTGCCAGGATAACAGCCGCGACTAAAAAGGTCCCCGAGACAGCACAAGTGCTAATGACTGAAGTTACAAAGTATGTGAGTGATGTGAGTGACAAATACTGTTCACTACCTGTTCATACTGCAGGTACGATCAGCCCAAATCACATCCAGCCACCTCCGTGTGTGCTCCTAATTTGGACTCATATCTGATGTTGTTCAAAGTGTTCAGTCTGAATCTTGTTGCATTTTTTACACCGGTGAAGTGAGACAGCAACAAAAGCCAGTCAGCGCTTGAAATGCCTGATCACAGACAAAGTTTCCCATTAGTATGGTTCACTTTACAAAAGAACAATGGGATTATTACATCAGGCTTCAAATTATTGCAAAAGAACACGCTGACAAAAATACATTCTCTAATGTTGTTTTCAGCAAGCTTCAATACTTTCATGATTGCGGACGCCTTAAAAACAGACGCTTATGTCTGACTAAATATAAACTACTGATTTCAGTTTTGCTAATTAATATTAAAGTCATTAAGCTTGCTTTTATTTTGCACTCATCTCTTTTGCATGGCCTCAAATATATTTTGGGTTCAAACATTTGAAGCAGTTATAACTATTTGTTCATGCAGCCTGTGAATATTATTTCACTGACAAATCTATTAACGCACCAACTAGCCACTTGCACGCCATCAGTTAAGAAAAACCTTGTTTAATCCATCCTCTACACATTCATTCTCTGTCTTTACTAATTTTTCCACTAACACACCTGCAAACAAAATAGAACCATATCATAATCCAAATTGTTCTAATAAATAAATCTCTGAAATCGCAGAAGAACAAGCAGACACACACAGCCCAATTTCAGTTTGAATGGATCGGACCGGTAATAGAGCATCATGATAAACTCTAAATGGAAACTTGCAGACAGTGTATATGATGAAAAATAGCTATATTGTCACGAAACCACAAAATTATTACAGAAAATTCCTACAATCTCAACATAAAGCCAATTTTAATGATGCTTTGTTAGAAAAAACATTAAAACGTCCAAAAAAAAACGTCCCCGATAGCATTATGGGTGTTTTTAAAAACTCACCCTGACAAGGCTTTGAGGCGAGCAGTGAGGTAACTACCTTTCATGGCAGCATCACTGATAGCTCAGCTCAGGTTTCAGTGTAGGGTTGTGTCCGCTACTCTTAGACAATTTGTTTAAAAAGAACCCACGAGCCTCATGTTTGACACTACTTCTGTCTTTGTTTTTATTTTGGCACTGAGAGCCACTGAAAAGAATGTGTTATTACAGCCATGCTACAGAGTCATCTGTTGTCTGTGACACCAGTCCTGAAGTGTACTCGCCTCAGTTCTTGTTTGGTATAAAGGGATTCATCTTCAAACACTGAACCAGAGAGAAAAAAACAGCACCCAAAAACGTGTGTGTGTGTGTGTGTGTGTGTGTGTGTGTGTGTGTGTGTGTGTGTGTGTGTGTGTGTGTGTGTGTGTGTGTGTGTGTGTGTGTGTTTTCTAGGCGTGGTC
>OMNM01006121.1:1740-12813 GCA_900302745.1 Parablennius parvicornis
GATAATAAAAAAAAAAAAATAATTAAAAAAAAAAAAAAAAAAAAAAAAAGCAAATGAAAAACAAAATAGGGACAGACGCTTCCACTGGAATGCTAATGCAGCGATACAAGTGATGCTTCAAAATATTTCACTTTTGTTTAGGAGTTGCAAACAGAGTTATTACTATTGCTATGTATGTGCTGTATACTGTATATGGCTGTTTCATATGTTTCTATGCCTCCTTTTGGAATTGGTTTTGAGATATCTACCGATTGGTACCAAAACCTGTTAATATCATTAATTGAAAGACATATGAAGTCATAAGTATGTGTGTTTCATGCATCATACATATGTGGACTCTCACATGCATAGTTTATGCAACTCTAAATAAAGGTTATTCAAGTAATAAGAGTTAAATGTATTTTAACACAATAACTACATTCACTTCAACTCATTCCTTCTTTATTAAGGTTTCTTATAAACCTTCCAGGAAGTTAGGCACTTAAGGAACTACAACATGAGAGATACTAAATATAATTTCAGGGGACTTTAATAAACTTCATCTGTCTGTGCTGAACTCTATCCCAGCTGTCAAATTGTGAAAGAGTACACAGGTTGCCAGTCCATCACTGCTTGAACGTGTGTAATTATCATTCTCCCTGATAGCTGCAACATCTAAGGACAATTCAAAGACACCAATTACTGAACCCATAACTTTAATTGTCGGAGGAAGCCATAGTACCCAGAGTAAATGCACACATGACACAAAAGAACATGCAAACTCCACACATAATGAGCCAGGATTCAGACGAGGACATTTTCTCGTGTGGTCAGAACACTGACCACAAATCCACCCTAAAACTATCTAGGCTACAACAAAATTGGGAGTTTGATCATCGGGGAAGTTCAGCTCAGATGTCTAAAATTCATAATTGATGTGAATAAACATAATCTCCATATCAATGACATTCAAATAACTTTCACTTTTGATTCACTGCCATCAACCAAAAGCTTTGTGGGATGTTTGTTTCAGGTGGCTACTGTCCAAATGGTCACTTTGTTACAATGGCTTCCGGCCGGCGCTGGTAGTCATAATGAAGTAAGATGTCTGATGGCAATTTAAAGATGTCAATGACAGAGGCGAGCCAAAGGTTTGCGAGTAGTTTGGAGTGGGCTGAAAGCACCGAGACACTTAACACTGCTCCCATGTCTTTGAATCAAGCCGGTGACAGCTAATTCCACTCGGGTGATGTCTGATGGGTTAATGAGGAGCTCGCTGTGGTTAGATTACCAGAGAGCTGAATGTAGACTAAAGGAACCACGAAATCCTGTTCATATCTCACATTTGATGTTTTGACCATGAAGAGTTTATTAGTTTAACTGAGGGGTAGATTAAACAAATGAATGGATAAATAACGCAAGCACAGGTTTCATTTGCGAGTGATGTTCATTTTTCTCATTAGAGGGAGACATTAGGTCATTGAATTGATGATGTAACTCATTTCAGCTGCTGATACAGGATGCTGATGAGATACAAGTGCTCACAAGTGCGACAGCAGCCCATTAACATACCTGCGGTTCACATCACATCTTTTTGTAAATCACAAAAAGCCTCTAAATTTTACAGTAGTGTTATGCTGTGCGTCTGTATTTGGACACGGTATCAGTTATGATGGCCAGCTGTTTATACAGGGAATTGACTTCACTCCCACACTCTGAAGATCATTTCAAAACACAGGTGCCATCTGAATGCAAACGATTAATTATTCATCCTTTAACAATTGTCGTTGTGAGCTGCAGTCTTTTAAAGTGAACACAACAGCGTCTAAAGCGAGGATCCAGCAGTCTTGTGTTTCACGGCGATAAGGTTTCCTCAAATAAATAAAGTGACTTGTCGAAATGAGACACAGCGTGACTGTGTTTTGGCCGGACCGGCTAAATGTGGTATACCGCACAGGCGAGCACATTAAAAGATAAAGGTTTATGATATTCAGCAGAGTCTCGCCTGGGCCTGCTTTTTAATAAGCTGCAGGGATCTGTAGCGCTGTGCATTTCCACTGGGATTGTGTTGTGTATCGACCTCATGCGCTGGCTTCACACACCCATGAACAAGTTCCTCGTTCGTTTCCTTTTTTTTTTCTTGCCCCCCCCCCAAACCCCGTCACTAACCATTAAACATGCCATGCCTGGGTGCGTGCCAGTTTATAGGATGTAGCAAATTATTTACCAAAATTAGGAAATGAAACCGTACCTCTGCATCTAATGCCTTATATTCTCAAATGACGCGTGCGATGTTTGCTTTGTAAACATGACTTTACGGCATTGTCTGCTCATATAATGGTCTTGTAGCAAAAGAATTATATCAGTTCCATTTTCATATTCGCAATATAACCGAGGACGTTTAATCTTTTTCACTGTTGAGTTACATGGATTTTTTCATTAAGGGGAAATTGTTCAATATTGAAGTTAGTGATTTCAGTGATTGTGCTGACTCTGGAGTGAGTGACTTGCCTGGTCTCCGCTTAATACTGATGTTTGCATTGCTTGTCAAGTCGTCACTCCAATCTGTATGGACATTCTTGGATTTACATTTTCTCCTGATAACTAGGAGACTCACAGCTCTTTGTGTTTTAGCTGGATTATCTTACGCGCACACTGTTGTTTTGTGCCGCGTCTTACTGAACCTCATATCAGAATCTGTATTTGTCTAAAAACAGAGCACTTGCATTAATATAACCTCAAACTATGTGTTTGAGGATGTTATTCTGTATATCTCACACAATATGTGATGTGTATTTATTGTAATTTTGAGAATTTCCACTATTGAATAGAGGGAAATTATGTATTTCTTTGTGACACCATTTAAAATAAATCCTCAACTTAACTAAATTCAACACATGCCATTTCAAAAAACTCAAACATCTCTCACCTTCGTTCTATTTAGAAGTGAAATAAATATGGCTGCCAAGTCTTCCTCTGAGCTTCACAAGTAAAAAAGACTGGAATAAGTAATTTCTGATTGACTTGAAAACACTCAAAATTCAACAAGACCAAAAGACTGTTTCTCTCATTTTGCATGGAAACATTGCAGCTGTGCATAATTGCAGGCCACTGGGCCTGTCACACAGCCGTCTCCTGTCGGACAACATTTATCTTTTTAAAGTCATTTTTAGACTTACAGATGGGTCGGCACGGGGATACCCTGTTCAGCATTTTCAGGTTCAGGTTCAAGACAAAGCTCCTCTTGAGTTTACATGTGCTTTCTGTACTGATGTTAGTTGTTTTTTCCTGTTAATAAATACTAAACAGTTCAAGTAAGTTCTTGCACTTTGTGGATTTGTTAGGTTTCTCTCTATTAAAAGCACCGAGAAATGACTGTATTGCATGTGGTGCTATAAATAAAGTTGAATTGAAATTTAATCAAATTCTTAGGGTATCATTATTTTTGTGCCTGCCTATGGCAAGGCGCAAAGATTACTATTCCCAGAAAAGCGTCTTTTTTTTTTAAAATTTCTCTTCTGCCATTTTTCTGTGCATAACTAGTCCCACACCATTTGGAGAACGTACAGACAAAGCATATCAAAACATGCGGAAAATTTGGGACTAGTGCTGTGTCTTTGCTAAATGTCTTGGATAACTGTGTCCGAAAAAGTCCCGAAAAACTGTGCGGAATTTCCCATTCAAAGCGGATGGGAGCTCCATCAGGTGGCGCCTCGCAGTTGTGACATTTGAGCCTACCGGGCATCCGTACGACTCACTAACGTGAAACTTAAGGCCATGCCATGCTTTGGTGCAGGAGGAGGAGCAGGAGAAGATACGGGAGAAAGGAGGAGCAGAAAAGAGAGCAGGAGAAGCAGGAGGAAGAGGAGGAGGAGCAGGAGAGAGCAGGAGAAGAAGCAGGAGGAGGCTGAGCAGAAGGAGGAGGAGGAGGAGGAGGAGAACCAGGAGGAGATGGAGCAAGAGGAGTAGGAGGAGAGAGAGCAGAAAGGAGAAGCAGGAGAGAGCAGGACATGAACATGCTAACGTGTGCAGGAGGCAGGAGCAAAACAATTTCCTCATAGAATTTTCTAGTTGTAATTATTAGTCTGGGCTTGATCTCCTCGATGGGATCTCTTGTTCTTCTCTGAAATTTATCGGCAGCTACTGTCACTGCTTAGCAGCTTCGTTTACCTGCTTGGTTCGTTGCAGCTAAAGTTCCTGCCCTTTGACCCTGAATCCGTGGCTGCAAGTTTGTCTCTGCAGGATCGATGAAAGGTGTGATGACAGCTGCCCTTTTTAGCCGTGACAATTGTAGACAGCAAGAGTCTAATGAGGAAACCAATGAATACGTAAAGAAAAGACAGTTTTCCCACTCGAGGCTCTGACATCAGGGAGACCTTGCAGTCTTTGGTTTTTGTGACCCGAGCCTCACACTGTTGCTCCTTTTCCGTTCATTATCTCCGCAGCTCCTTTTCCGCTTCTTTCGCAGGTTTGAACTGCGGTCTCATAACATCCCTCTTACCCTCACACTTCAAAAATAATTGTACCTGTTTAATCATTAGAACATGGAGCCCAACATCCTCCAAGCGGACAAAAGAAATGTTACAGAGTTGTTGAAATACAATACATTCAAAGTATAGCACACTGTCAGGAGAATTTCCTACTAAAGAAACTCAGAGAGACAGAATACACAGGAGTCCGACTGAGAGGGATTTGTAAAAGTTTAAGACAATTTTATTACAAAGTCACAGTTCAACCTTTGCACAGTTGTCCAGGAGTTTGTCTAACTCTGAAGTCAGACAGAGCTGCCTAAAGGCTGGATTGTTTTGCGTTTGCATCCAAGGCCACCAAAAGTAGCACAGAGGTTCCAACAGTACTGACACAGGTCATCCTTGAACACAGATTAAATTAAATATCATTCTTTATGAGACAAAAGAGGATTTATCTAACACACACAGGCTGTTATTACATTAACACTGTAATTTATACAAATAAATGAGCCTCTGGAGATGCTCGAGATTTTCCCCATTTGACCTTGTCATGACAACTCATTGTGTCATCTATGAAGTCCAATCATTGTTCCTATAACTGTTTTTTCTACAAAACGCTGCTGACAAACAAAAAAAGTGTGGGAATATGTAACTTGAAGGCCTTCAGACTGAATTCTGCTTAACTGCCTTTGTTTCGAGACACTGCGATAACACAGCGGTGGTTTCAATAAGTAAAACAAATCTCGAACAAAAGTTACTTTTTGTTGTGATTCAACTGACTCCAGTTCACTTCTAATCCAAATCTATATTTGATGTTTCTCCTCTACTACAGATGTTGGCTGATGATTAAAACTGTACAGTTCAGCAATGTGCTTATTCTATTTTAACCATTAGTGACTCAAGCATTCACACAAGAAAACTGTATGTAATTCATTCAATCTGTTTTTACTTAAAGAGGCTTTAATGTCATAAAATCAGATATATTAATTACTATATAAGCTTGGGGTCTACTCAAATAGTTCTCCATTATTATGTCAAATAAATAATAAGTCATCTGCATAGCATTGTTGTGTCTATTTAAATGATCAGGAAAAGACTTGGGGATGGGAGAAGAAGTAAGTGGTAACTTCTTAACTTCAATAAAGGACTATAACTTTTGAGTTGATTACAACAGGTAATTAAGTTTTTTTTTCCAGGGACACTCTCATACTCGCAATTTACTCTCTCGGATAGTTTATTTCATTCGAGCAGGTGGGAAAGCTCATCAGGTACAGACCAAACAAGGGAGCTCTGGTCATCTAAAAAAAAAAAAAAAAAAAAAAAAAAACATGGGTCTCTGTGAGTGACTCAGAGCACGTGCTGCATTTTGAGTTGAAAGAAACTCATAGTTAATAGAAGTAGCCTCAGAAAGCTGAGGATAACAAAGGAGAGGTGAAGAAAACGAGGCCAGATGACTATATAGCATGGTTTGTTGCCTCCAATATTTTTTTTGTCAATCAATCAAATTCTCTTCTAATTATCTTCCTCATTGTTCTTTTTTGTTTTCAAAATTCCTAGTCAGTGTTTATTCGAGCCAAAAAGGCTCCAAACATGCAAGTTTGGAGCCTTGCAAGTGCATGACCTTGTCGCCTTTTTCAGAACCAAACCGAATGAAAGTATGGACGTTTTTGACACTCCCCGGCCGATAAAACCCAGTCCTCCTTAATGTCCTGGTGTGAAACCGTCCTCAGAGTCACCAACTAACCGAAGCACCCAGAGAAAACCCTGGCCGCACACGGGGAGAATTTCCACAAATGCCCCACGCTCACTTTAAAACCAAAAAAGAGACATTAAGAATCATACGCGTGCGGATGAACGCACAGGACAGTGATCAAGTAACCTCCAAGAAAATAAGACATTCAATGACAGATTGGAGGAAGACATGTGAACCCTCCACCCACTGGACCCCCACCTGTCAGGCTGAGGACAACTGCTGTCACTTTGTGATCTCATACAGTATTTATAAAAAAAATCCTTTCTACAAGATAGCATAATCGTGGTCAAACTTTGAATAAATCATGAGTCTACAGCCATACATCAGTCTTGCGATGAGGTGACGCTCCACTCTGCAATCATCTTTGTTTAGGATGCATAATGCATGCTAACATTTGATAATTAGCACTTAACCTACAGCTCAGGCTGGTAGGGTTGTCATTAGTGCTGTACATATTCAGCCATAAATCAAAACACTCCACAAATTAAAACACAGGCCTAGTGATGATAATGTTTGAGATACAAAGTGATTACAATGCAGCTCGTCACATCTGCACGATATTTCAATTGGGAAGACAAAAAAAAAAAAAAAAAAAAGAGCAACATTTACCAAAGTGAAACAAACATGAATATTAAAGTTTTGGTAATTAATTGGGGATGGGAGTGGCTAATTGTAAACCAATAATCCGAATGATAGCATTACATGAAGAAAAGGTCGCATGAAAAGAGTAATGATGGTATTATTATAAACCAGGCACTTGTAAGATAGGCTTTGTGAATGAAAACACAGAGATATCACTTGATGAATAACAGGGACTAAAAAGAACAGCTGGAGTTGACAAATAATGAGATGCATGGATATCTGTATTTGCCATATGCAGGGTTTTTGACAATAGGTGAATAAACAAATTCAAGCAAGAGCTTAATGTCACATAATAGCCATTTTGACTCATAACGCAAGAAAGTCAATGGGGTGTAGTTATGAGCATTACAGATATTTTACATGGACTTTCTGAGATGTTTCCCTATATTCCAAAGTATCTACCTGACCAGAAAGCCAATGCAGGTCAATGTTGTTGAGTTTTAAGTCACAAATATTCACATTTAACGTGTTTAAAAACCATCACTGAAACCCATCATCTCAAGTAGTTTATTAATCTGAGTTATGAAGTCATGAGAAAATATAGTCTCTCGAAATAGGCAGACTTCTTGAACTCTCTCTGGCACAGAAATTATCTTTTACTCCTCAAGATCCAATTAGCATCTTTTGCTTTCTGTTTGTGTGTTTTTTTTTATTACAGTAATATTATTTCCTTATTCAGGACAAATGAAGAAATTGTCTCCTTCGGGAAATCAGCTACATGGATGCACTACACACAGTGTGCTTGTGCCCGAGTGTGTATTGCATATGAGTGACTACACAGTGATGCACTTTGCAGCGAAGCAGAGGAGTTGCAGTGATGCTTCCTGGTAAACTGGGCTTGTGTTGGGCTCCCAGAGAGCGTGCCCAGCTTAGGAGGGGGATCAGGATGTTGTGCAATTGATCCATTTCACTGCATGGCCAAAGCTGCAACATCAACAGTATAGTAAGCCTCAAGAAGAAGACAAAAAGAAAAAAAAAACTCTAACCTCGTAAAATGTTGAATGACTCAGCTATGCAGACCAGCAGAAGACAAATGTGATTGCTGACAATTCAAGAGGAAGGACGGTTTCGTTTTGTTTGGTTTTCTTCGATCCACTAGATCCATGACATTTTGCTTCCCAGCGGGAAAAAAAAAAAAAAAAGGACCCCCAGAAGAACTTGAGAAACTCAGCTTGTTTAGCAATAAACTATGACAGCGAGTGCACATTACTTTTACACAGCATTTTCACAACACATCTTTTAACAAGCTACCGAACGCAGCTCCGCTTTAGAGGCAAAGGCTGACAAATGAGGAACAAATACTCTGTTGGACATTTCAAAACACAGATTATCACAAGCACGGAGTTGTGCTGTGTGAAATTGCTGAGTGGTGTAGTGTGAACGAATTGGGCACCAAAAAAGCTGTCACCATATAAAATCATAAAACACTCACCCCCTTTTCTCTTATCCAATCCATGGAAATAAAATGTCTGTAGTTGCTTTGGATGATAAAAGTGCTCTAGTGTTCTTAGCGATATCAAGCGGCACTGAAGTGCAACAGTAAACACTGATTTTTGAAACGCTGGCCAACGTCTGTGTCGACCGTCTGCAGTCACTGCCTCTTTCACCCCTTGAAAGGGCATGTGAGGGCCTCACAGTGAAGAATTCAAAGAGGCAGATTAAAAAAAGAAAAAAAATGAACACTCGTCCTTATATAAAGTGTCACTTCAGATACAAAAATACGATCTCACGATTCAAACTAAACCACAAAAAAAAAAAAAAAAAAAAACCCCAACAACGATACATGCAATATTGTTATTATTGCTTCTTTGTGAACTGACTGGGGAGTTTTTCATGTAAAAGCTGCCATGATGTGCTCGATGAAATGTAACAATCAGACAAAGAGCAAATGTTCCACTGAGGCAGACTTTTAGATCAAAACAATTACCTGGCACCTGTCCAACAATGTCTCTCAAACACAGAGGTCTTTTTTTTTTTTTTTTTATGTAATAAACACCTGATTCAGTGACAGAAATATCAATGCACATGACAAACTAAATTCTCAACAAGAAAATAAACTTGTGCACCTTCACTTCCTGCTGTCTTCTTCCTTCTTTTCATCCTGCTGTAAACTTCCAGTGTTCAATTTACTGCCTGTCTGCGTTTGACAAAAAGCCCGCCTTGAAGTACAAAGATAAAGGGACAATTCTGATCTCTTTTTGTTATGCCAGCTGAGTGTGTAAAACATTGCACTTCTGAAGTGAAACACACTCCACTGCCACCGTTTTCTGCTCCTTCCTGAGACTGGGCTGCGTGCGCTTTCATCTGTCAGGATGTGTTAACTAATGCGATCACACGGAGTAACCAGTACAATTGATGGATATTCCTAATAAAGCTTACCCAAATGATTTGAAGCCAGAACAATGCACAGCATGCTGGAATCTGAGCTAATGCCGCATATTCTCTCTGCAGGTAAAAAAAAACAACAAAAAAAACAAAACAAAAATAAACTGCTTTCGCGGATCTGGTTCATTTGAACTTGCCAATTCCTCCGTGACATTTGATAGAGTCCATCGGGGGCTTCACCGTCAACAACAGAATCCCAGAGACAAAGGTCGCGACGTCTAAATCTATTCACATCACTAACACCTACCAATCCACTACAGAGGGATTCTGCACTTCACTGCAGCTCGCGCACCTATTGTTACCAATTCAGGTTGCACTAGATATTTTTGTGTTCTGGCATTTCTGCTTTGTTCTCGTCCTAATTGGGAGGGATATGTGTCTCTGTTGGGCCAATACTTGGCAAAACATGTAAGCGCCTTTAATAAACACAAATCCTGTACTGTAAAAATAAGTTCAAAAACTGTTCGTTGGGTTGTTTTGATGCATCAAATGGATTCAAATGAATTTCTGAAAACATATGTTGCAATTCAATTTGTAAGTAATTGTGTAGTGAAAAAGAACACTAGCTGTGTGGACTTTGTAATTGTAAACTTATACTAAAATGGATCACAATCAACACATTCATTTGAATAAAGGTAACAATTTAAATGCTTTTTTTTTTAATTCACACAGCTTCATTAGAATGGATTCTCACCCTATCACATCAGATGGAGGGTGGCAGTCTGACCTTTTTCATCTTAAGTACATTATAATGGTGCCAAACTGCAAGAAAATATAACTTGCCTGTAACTGAAAATATTTCTCATGGCCATAAAAATGTAGATGAAGGACAAATGTTTTGCATTCAAGAACCAACAGAGTTTCCTTTCACAGAAGAGCAGTTAAAGTTTATTTTTAAGTTTTGATACAATTCTTACCAGAGTGGCAGGTAATATAATGTTGACAACCTGTTATTGTGAAATATGCACCTGAAACAGCTAGTTTGTGTTGTATAGGAATTTCTAGAGTAACTTTTAGACACCACAGTGAATGTATTATGTGACAGATGCAAATTTTAATGTCTGAAGTAAAAGTAAAAGATTCCTGCACACTATGCAATTTTGAGCAACATTACTGCTGAATACCACATTGTATGGCTTGGATTTTATAAATCTGGGTACGTGCCAGAGTAGATTAAATGATGTTAACCAGCACTGGTGATTTGATGAAGAGGCAAATCATGAATTGTATTAGAAGCTTTCATGTGCATTTAAAAATGCTGGGTTCAAATTTAAACAGATAAAATAGATGTACTCCAGTGTTTAACCTGCAAATTATTGTTGGGGCGTAGCCTGGAGATACATTACTTTTGGTTTTACATAGCCTGTGATCACAGCCACACTGGCACTAAGAGATTTTTTGCAGGTTATCTTTGACTGCTGGAAAATGACAATGTTTAAGAGAAAAGATAGTGATATGATTACTGATCTTTCATCGAAGACAAATTGCACGGTGTCGAACTGTTTCTATCTCTTCAATTGAGTAGAAGCTGAAGTGGCTATTTCAGGCATATTGTTCATGAATGTCATGATTATTTTCATTTCTTGATTTTTTTTTTTTTTTTTCCGTTTCGGAATCATTTGCTGTTAATAAAATGCTGTTACAGAATGAAAAACAGTTACATGATTTCAATGGAAGGAAGAAAAAAAAAACCTCCTTGCTTTGCCTTTTCCTGTTGTTGGATATACTGTTTATACTAAATATCTAAAAGACCAACCAATCATCATGCGTACTTATGCACACATAGAATAAAGTAGGGACAGCACGCGCTGCTGATACAAATGCAAATCTCAGCTTCATTTCATC
>OMNM01006122.1:14289-39429 GCA_900302745.1 Parablennius parvicornis
AGGGATCCAAAGCCAGGTCACCTTCTCCAGAGAGAGCAGCTGTGAACACTCTGCCCCTGGGAGGAGGGTCACAGCCGAAAGCTCTGTATCTTATATACCAAAGCTCGGATTCTCTCTTGCTGCCGACACCCTGCACAGGTCTGCAATAACAAAGCCAATTAAGAAGCCCAGGAGAGAAAGCTAGCGCAGTCTCACCGTCGCCTCTCGCTGACTTGGCAACCAGAATTATGGCTCGAGAGAGTACCTTTCAACATCAAATATAGAGAATACCAGCAATTACCATTCAATTCCTCCATTCCCGAGCTGCATTTCTCCAAGTGATGAGGTGACTCGTAAAGCCTTTAAATTTATCCCAGATGCCTGCTAACCCTGCATACAGAAATAATGGATGCAACACCTTGTGTTTAAGTATAAGAGTGGCTAATCTCGGCAGAGTATTTCATTTTCACGGTGACTGGGCAACCACTGTGTTTTCACTGTATGTGGTATTTAAGGTGGCATTTGTTGAAACTGGATGTTACACTGCATGACATTAATTCAGATTCAGGAGCAACAATCAATATAACAGCATCGTTCTGGCAGATCACAAGCTTATCTCTATCGCATATCCAGGAGCACATATGGAAAAATATTGTTATCTTCAGATGTGTGCAGATGAGGCTGCGCAATTTGTGTGATGTACTGTGTTCAGTGTTTACAGTGTGTTACCTGAGTGGCTGTTGTCATACTGTGGTTCACGACACACACATAGCTGGTTATCATTCCTTTCTATATTGCTTTTGTTCCACCAACTGCTTTCAGATTGTCTTCCTATATGTGGTATGTGGTATGTCTTGTGATTGCAAGCAGCGGGTGCAGGCCTACATGCTTTTCATGGGTGGCCGAGCTTTAGCAAAACGCTGCTCTGTAACTGTCATCTTGAAATCTTGAAATCCCTCATCGATCGATTGTACTAAAAGCTCTAATCTGATTGGTAAAAGAGCTGATTTGACAAAGCTGTTATCAAACTGATTTAAGTACCAATCAATACTGCATTATGTGTGGGTGTGTTTTCTTCCTTCGTGTTTAGCCAACTTTTCCGAGGACGGGTTTTGGGAGTGTCTTCACTCAAAAAGCAACACATCATGACTCAAAGTCTTTGACAAGGTATCATATCTGGCTTGACAAGATGAACTAAAGAAAAACAAACAAAAAAACAAACAAATAATGTCCAACTGCTGAAGTGTGTAAATGAAGAAAAAAAAAATCATGTAGTTCTTTTGCTGATGTTTTAACATTAGCTGAGTCTCTATTGAAATAGGCTTCAAATTCATGTGTGATTGTATTATTCAGGATAGTGTAATGGCCCATGCAGAGTTGTGCAGCTTACTTGAAAGGACCATTTTTCAATGAGAACAGGAATACACATAGACAGCAATTTCAGCTCCCTTTCCCACTTCCATCTTTTCAGGTCTTTCAGTATTCATTCCACACACATATTCAACATTAGAGGGCAAATAAATTGATTGCCAGCAGCTGAAGACACTTATCTCCCAGCGAGTCAGCTTTGCAATAGAGACCCCAATACCAAAACTGGGAAGTACTTCATTACATTGATGCTTAACAGTAAGAAAGAAAAAAAAAACCAAACACTGGAACAACACCAGCAAAAATGTGCGTACAATCACAACCGACACAGCGAGACCAAGATGGAGTGCGACACAATGATCAAGACCTCTGGGCTAAACTGTGTTCATTAGTGGCAGCAATGCAGAATGAATGGAGCTCCTTACTTATTCTGCAAGCGTCGTGGTAAAATGTGAGCAGGCAGGAACAGGGCTAGCCTTAGCCTCATGCTTGCCTGGGTAGTGATGGCCAATTAAGCTCCTCTCTGATGAGCCATGCAAAGGCTTGGCAAGCAATTAGGAGGCCAGGAGTCTCTGCTCATTACTGCAGCAGACTATTGAACATTGTCCTGTGTAACACACATCTTCAGCCACGAGATTCCAGAAATCCCTATTAGATGTTGGCTTATATAATTCAATCTGAATAAACAAGAAACCGTGCCGCAATCTCTGCTTTAATGACACAGTAGTAGCGTCGGCGCATGATGAGGAACCCTCTTCGTGTGCACTCCAGAAGCTCTTTGTGAAAAGCTGTTTGGTTTGGCATTCAGTATTGTCTTTTTAAGATGTGATTTGTCAATATGAAGTTGATAACCAATGAAGATGCTGACACAAACTAATGCATCACAGCGATATTGTCTTTTGACTGACAGTCTGCTGCCTCTGGTATTGATTCTGCTCACAGTTCAGGATGCAACTCTGATGTGGAGGGGGTTCAAAATCCAGCACTAATATAGTCAGGAAGCAAAGAGACAGACTGTTACTCTGGAGATAACAAAGTCCGATAGAAGTGAACAAGGGGAGTGTTAAAGGAAGGGTTCTTAAATGTAAGTACAGCGATCAATAAAAAAGGCAAACACCCTCATTTATATACATTTAAAACAGAGCGGGAAACAACAAGATACATATTTTGGTTTTCTTATCTGATTACATAATAAAAACAAAGAAAATGTTTTTAACACATCGACTGCTGACTAATGTCGTCTTGAGATAAAGACCCTGTTGTGATTTGCTTTAAACTGAAGTAATACAAATACACCTGCTGTAAGCGAAAATTTAATATGCCAAGATAGGAGATGACTTTTATACCAGATGGCATTCGGGTAGAAATAATTGTATGCTAAGAAGCTGAAGTACAAATAAGTATGATTCATTTTTAAGTGCTCTGTGTTTATACAGTACTTTAAGGGTATTATAATTGTTTGCTTTTCGTAGGGCTGGGGGCAAAGATGGAATAAATGAGAGCCAAAGGTACACTAAATAATAGTAGTGTGCAGCAGAATTACACAGAGGCACAGAGAACAGCACAGCCTTACTCGTGTTGCTGCAGACCCGAGCCCCACCACTCAAAGGCTTCTGCTCCAGCTGGAGCCGACACACAGTACAGCATCCATCCTCCTCAGGAACCGGAGGAAGTCCATTAAATCAGTTTTGGAGACGTTGTGATTTTCCTGTTCTCTCATGACAGCTGAACCTGCCAAAGTTCAGGCGGCCCTGAGTGCTAACCATATGGCTGCAGCAGTAAGACTAACAGTGAGAGATTGGCTCGGAGAGCTACACTGTGATGGAGATCAACGATAGGCATTTATCACCTGAGGAAAGGTGTTGCGTGGGTGTGTTTGTGATCTTTATGGTCACCATTTAACAACTGTCGAAAATAAAGAGGATAAAACGTTGATCCGAAAGAAAGACTTGGCAGAATATCGGCACATGGTTGCGTGATGGTGCGCGAAGACTAACATCGTGAAGCTGGTGCTCTGAATTCAGAAGCCGAGTTTGATTGGGCCACTGGGAGTAAAAAAATATATATACAGTGAAGTCATATGCAAGGAGAGAAATGTGACTCGCTCCCCAAGAAATAAAAAGTACCCCCAGGAGGACTGTTTGCTAATGCTCAACTTGTGGCAGGCTGCACGTATGAGATCCCACTTGTGCACACAGCGTCACACACAACAAACAGAAGTGGATGCTCATGCTTAAAAGCATCCTGGAAACTGAGTCTCTTTTATGAGTAATTACACAGGATACTTCATCACAAACACACTACTTTTTGTTGCATTTCAAAGCCTATTCAGGTTTTGCTGGCACTCTGAAAATGCTGCACCAGAAACAAATCATAAATTCTGTATCACATTTGTGCAGAGACCAAAAGGAAGCGCTCAGTTAAATAACTTTGGAACACCAAACACTCAGATGTATCAAACCATAATGGCTCTAAATCAGTTGAAGAGCAATCCATCCAGCTACGATGCTGGGCTGCTGTGTAGTTTGTTTGCCGGCGAGCAGGAGCAAAACAGACATCAAAGGAAGATCATGAATTACCAGAAGGTCAGCATTTTTCAGCTTTGAAAAATATAGTCCAAAAGTGACACAAACATTCGTCATAACAAAAAGCAGGCAGCATCAGACATTTATAGAGTAAATGCAAACTGAGGGGCCTGAACGTCTGTACCTTTTCATGGCACACTGGATAAAGTGCCAATTACACACCATGTTTTCACCGGACCTCATTATCTTTCTCAAAGTCCTCACACTGCATTTTACATAGACTGCTACACACATGCAATTAACTTTGCTAAAATTAGCCTCTTGAGTGGAGACTGAGAGGTTGATGGGAGCAGGACAGTGAACGAGAAACTTGAGAGATGGAGTGTGCAAATGGCATACACAAAAATATATATTCAGACAAGCTCAATCCCAAATAGGAATGCAACTTGTTGGCATAGTGTTCAAAAAATATTAACGGGGTAGTGTTTTATTCATATACAAAATTTTGTTGAACTGCTGTGTAGCCACTAGCCAATGCTAAATAAATACATTTTATTTTCTAAAATATAGCCATGATCATGAATTAAATACTTTTAAATAATCCTAATGGGACACAAACTTGACGTATGGTCTTATGGTGTAACAATGCCACATCTCAGATGTCAATTGTGTTGGAATAAGCAATCGATCCAGCAGAGGTCTCCACTCTAAATCAATTTACTTGCTAAATACCAAAAAAAAGTGGAGCTACTGAGAAAAGAGGACAGCCAAAGATAACTAATAAGGTGACGGTAGACGAGGTAGGACTGACGGCAGTGCTGCAGATGACTGTGAGGTCTGTGACACCTTTAAACCTGTACTGCAGCTGCTCTTAAAAAACGTCCTATTCACTACTAATTCTAGCACTGCCCCCAAAACCCCTGATGGCACTGCAATATTTGGTCTGTTTCTGGAAGCTTCCGGGAGAAAAGCGGAGAGGAGCCGTAAGTCATAATTTGTCATAAACTGTCATAAACAGTGGCCGCTGAATATTAGATCCAGAAAATAAGACGGCCCCACTTTTTCAGACATTTCCAGGAGAGAGAAAAAAAAAGTCTTATATCAAGTTCAATACAGTACTCAATTTGAGCATGAAAGTGATTATAAAAGTCTTTAAAGAACTGGCATGCATGTCTTGCAGCGTAGCCCCTCTTCTGTTAACCCCACTAGCTTTTGATGCTTGTTGAATGGCATATGACGGAGTAACAGCTAGGTGTCCAGGCGAGCCGGAGCCGAGAGCAATTATGAACATATGGGCATTAGCATCGGCTGTCAGCCGCCTGCTGTCTCTCCGGCTGTGCATTGGGACCGGTCTACCTGACGACGAAGCCTGGTTGTGGCTGGACAACAGGCACAGCATGCTGGCATGGAGCCAGCGTAGACTGGACAGCTCTCTAACTGGAGGCGGGCCAAGGTTATTTGTGGAAACTTCACTTAACTGACACACAGTAAAGAGTGACAGCACAGCTAACTAAAAATAAATTAACAGGCTGAACGGGGACGATATTCTGTATAAAAAAATTATAGCTGCTATCAAAGCCTGAATAACCATTTCTTTCTGCTCTGGATATTCCTCATAATCCCAAGTTGTCACCTACAAACTTTGAAGATGCACTGTGGACCTTTTGAGGAGTAGAGCGGCTGTAAAGGAGCTGTAATACTAGTCTCTCTTGTACAACTAACACTGACATTAGACCACACAAGTAACACAAGCGTGCCTGAATGTGGGATTCATTTCTTCCACAGCATGGTGATAATAAAGGAGATCAGCATATATTATTATTGTTCAAAGTCAGAATTTTGATCACACTAATTAAGTACGTTCACTGTCAACTAACCGGCAGTTACTCTAAAAAACGGCAGAAGTGAGACCAGCTTTTAGTGGCTAACTTTCTTTGAGGAACATTATTACTTTATGTAACAGCTATTATACTAACAACTGCATACAACTGAGGAGGGAGTTGGTCAGGAGTAGAAATATTTTTAAATTTTAAAAGCCCCCAGAAGTTGGAAACCCCTACAGCAGCCTGCAGAGGTCTCTACATCAAGCCTAAACTGACTGAGGTAGGAAGTGGGCAGTAAACACTGATGATACAGTTTAAGCCTTGAAAGATGCACAAGTGTCTTTTCTTATATATATCTACACACCCTGGACAAGAGACACACAGACATTCAATCAATAGTGTTTCTACAAGAGAAAGAAGGAGTCATCTCACGACATGGTGCCTTCCCTCAGTAAAGAATCAACTATTTATAAATTATCCACATAAATGTAAGGAGGGGCTGTATGCCTGTCTATGTGCACATTTGTTCAAGATGTTTGTTAAATACCCCTTTAGCTATCCAGATGGACACCAAAAAAAAAGAAAAAGAAAAAAAAAGAGGATTGGATCAGAGTCTAAATGGATTGTTCTGTGGGAGAAATGTATCATACAGCCATGTATTTATTTTAAATGTACTCCCTGAACAAATGGTTACCAGAGAAAATCAGTGTGATTGCTGCCAACCAACGATTAAAAATACCATTCCTTTTTGCTCTTTACATATCAAATTTTCATCAAAAAGAAAATCGAACTGAAAAGCAAATTTTAACACAGCTGTTTATTAACACAGGACTGTGCACAATAGGTTCCACGATGAACTGTAAATACAAAAAAGAAAGGGAAAAGTACAACTTCATGTATTTCTAATACAATTTGTGTATGTAATCCGGAGGTGAAGTGCAATATTTTGTGGGAATAGGAAAAGCAAATAAGAATCTAAGCACAGTTTAAATGCCTACAGCAGAATAAAACAAGGGGATAGGGGGAAAACAATACTCTGCCGGATAACAATGTCTCTCCATCACTTCTTTGTTGCTCAGATTTTGTCAGAACTAAAGATCTTCCATACTGCGAATCTTCCTCTTGGAGAAACAGGACAACTCGTGTCAGTGTGGTTGTAGAGATGCATAACAACTCCGGTATTCTTCTGACAGAAATGACACTACGAAAACATTCAGTGCCGCCCACGTCTTAGGAATGCAGAGTTCTTGTCTAGGATGTAATATTTATCTTGTAAATGTCTCACAGGCTCGGCTTCTGCCTCTTACCCCACTTGATATGTGTGCTAAGCTGTGCAGCTAAGCACTCCATCCATGCCACATTAGGTGCTCTGTGCCGCAGATACACCACCCTAAATGTAGAAATTCCATAGCAGACATGTTGACACCAGAGAGGCCTCCATACCGTCTTGCACTTCCTCCTTACAACGTGGCCATATTAGCATTGCGAGATAAACAGATACAACCCTGGGGAATTGAAGTGGGCCGAAATATTCAGGATCACATGGGGTTTGAAGTTGCAACGGTCTCCTTGGGGCTGCTGTGCCTGATCCACATCGAGCTGGCTTACTTCCACTTCTGGATTGCTTGAAGTCTCCATGCCAGAGGGAGAGTGATTACACTTCAGCTCAAAGAACAATAACTAAGGAGGCACAGTTTGAAGGAGTCTCTATCCTGGAAAGTATCTCTCTTTTCTTTTTTTTTCCCCCCTCGACACTCTCAGAGTAGAGAGACTATGATCTCGCCTTTTTCATGACCTGAGCTGAGACCTAAGTCTGCATGGCGAGGATGTCTTCCCCCACTTGTTACTGGGGTGTCATCTGATGAGCACCTGCTCTTAGCCACCATGCAAAGGGTGTGACTAAATGCAGGATGTGATCCCAGGTCGTGGTGCCTTTCAGATTTACATTCCATTAGATGGGTTGATTAAATCCACCTGCCTTGTGCACCCATTCAACCAGGCAAACCTCTGCTCATGCCATCTGTCGGGGGAAAAGATCTGGTCCACTGAGCCACGATGGAATGTGATGAACAAAGCAAATATGCTCGTGGTCAGAGACTCGTGCACCACCTAGGACTTGATGTTATGTGAAGCATTTATTTTTACCCTGCGCCTCCATTATGGATCAGTGTCTTTAATATCCTCGTGACCGAAGTCTGTGGGATATTTCATGTGGGAGGAATTCAGTTCATGAACAGCATCTCAAAAAGTTTTCCCGTTCGAAGCTGATCTCGGAATGAGGCACTCTTTTCAATTGTTAAGCCTCAACTGTACTTTGCAAAGACAGAATATAGACTAGAAACAGACAGATGTACATATTCAGCCAAAGCTGAATCATAAAACAACAATGTTGATTGACTAGGGGCTAAAAAAAAAAATCTTGTCTGATATCAAACAAATTTGATAAACAAACTCCCCAGCTTGCAACATAAAATGCCACCCGTCTGGAAACCCTTGTTTATCAAGCCATCCTTTATGATGAGAATATTTTTTACTTTCAGTGAATGTACTGAGGAAAAAAAAAAATCAGGGAGTCTCATCTGATGTTTATTCTTTAAGGAATAAAAGAACAATGTACTGTAAAATGTTTCCTAAATAAAGCAGTCGCAGCACTGCAGCCATAAACGCCCATCACTCATGCTATAACTGAACAGTAAATATTTGTAATGAACATCTTGCGGAGTAACTGTATAATTCACCTGAGGAGCATTGTGACAAAATCCTCTCCAAGCACATTAAATCAGGCACAATTTCCTCTTCAAATCCTGGAGAAACAGTTGTATGCCGCACAGCGACACAAATGAAACAGTCTTGTGGAGGATTCTCTGTGCTCTAAGTGCTGTTTTCCTATCGCCTGCCTTCTAACAGCTATTGGACTGAACAGATGGTTATTTCGTAGGCCAACAATGGTTTTGTCTTTTCTGACTGCTCTTCCATGAAATTTGCTGAAAAAGTCAAGTCAATTCTATTTCGCTCACTTTAACCTCAGTGAAACTTTAACATATGAATTATAAATGTTTTTTTTTTGTTGTTTTTTTTTAATAATACCTTTAGGTGCCAGTTGCTTTCTCCTCCTGGCCTAGACTCAATTTATTATGTTCATGCACTATTTGATAAGATACTTCTAAGGTTGGAGCTGTGCAACTGAGGTTAACCTTTTCAAGCGTGGAGTTTTTCTCCCTCTTGGGAATTCAGAAGGTGCTGACGAGACACCAGGACACCATGAATATCATATCAGATTTAATATGCTCCGATTACAATTTTCTTGTAGTCCTCTATTCAAAATAGGATTTTCCTCCATCATGAGTTTCTCCATGAATTTGTTCTTATGCTAATTAGCATCTAACGAGCACAAGAAAGAATATATTTTTATTTCTTATGGATCCAAACATCTCCTCAGTTCACTTCAGAACACTTTATTCATCCCAAATGAAAATTCAATTTACACCTGCTACCACCTGCATACAATCAGTAAATAAATATATTATAATGATATTAAGAGGCAAATGGCATGTGAAAAAACAAAACAATCAGAACAATCAATATATATACTGAATAGAATCCAACATGAAATTAATTTCTGTGTAGAGATTGTCTGTTCTCCCAGTTCATGAGTAGTAATGCGGTGTATTTCTTCACTCTGCTTCGACCTGAAGGGTAAAAGGTTCATCAAGTAATAAGTCAATCATGAAAATGAGCATCAGATAATTCAGAGAATAATCCTAAATCAACAAAACCCACGTACAGTTCTATTCAATTTGACCGAGGTTACATATATTTTGCAGCAATGTTTCTTTTATTGTGTCTGCCTTCTGCGCATACTGTATCACTGATCGAGCAAAATATACAGTAAATGTCATTTCTTTTATCTGGAGTTGTAGACCTTGAAATAAATTCTACAAACAGAGTAATATGACTTCTCGAGGCAACATCCCTCAGGCATGAGTGCAGCTACGAGAGGATTATGATGCATGGTATTTACCCAAAGGGCCTGAATGTGAGATACATAGGAGCTTTTTTGATTTATGATGTTTTCTTTTACGTGGTTGACCTATGTGCATTAGGAGGCTTTAGGAAGACATTCCTCAGAGCAAAAGAAAGGCGCCTCTGTCTGGTGTTTGTTGGTTCTTTGCATCTCCAACAGATGTAAATTAATCACAGGCGCATTCCTCAGACACTTGCTCAATACTTACAATGAATGGCGACTACAAAGCTGATTGTTTTTAATACTGCAAAGCTCACCACCAAAATACACTTTTCTTCAGGATGTTTGTTCTTAAACTGATCATTCACATTTGACACAACTCCAACTTTTATTAAGAGGTTAATTAAAAGACTTGGCTTTATTTTGAAGCAATTAAGTTTACTTCGGTTTCGATGACATTTGCTTTCTCCAACTGACTGAATGCAATTTGTCTAATTACAAGAAAAAAACACACAAAAAAAAACAGGTACTATATTATCTCAGAATGGTAAACATTGTGAGATGTTGGCAGTGATACACACATATTGATAAACCTAAATAATGCATACTGGGTTGAAATTAGATAAGCTGTACACTTGTTTTTACTCTGAAAATGGTTCTCAGTTGGTAGATTCTCTAAATAATTATGTTTAAAACCACTGAAAAACTTAAGAATCCCTCATAATATAAACACGAGGCTCAGTGGTGAAATGAGAACTCATCTAAACTAAATCTATGTAAATAGCAGCTTTAAGGCCAAAGCAGCTACCACAGCTTGGAGTAGCCCTGCTGAGGGTCACGATCCTCCGTCCGTCTCTGAGGGACGGGATCATAACCACACTCCAGCCTGGGCTAAACGCTCGCGTACAGAAGCCGGCTCGGATCATATCCATAACCGGAGGAAACTTCTCTTGATTTACGAGCCTGGATTTACTACCAACTGAGTGTAATTACGCAGAGCACAAGCAGCATGCAAACAAAACCCGAGACAGCAACCATTTTGTGCTCCACAAAATGTGAACCAATGGTGAGAAAGTGAGTAGGACGGGGCAATTTGTGACTACTGATGAGTGAAAGTGTTTTCTAAATACGATAAGGCTAAAACAGATTCATAACCAGGACACGGCGTATGTGAATGCATTTGGTTCCTTCCATTACATTTTCTCACCAATCCCTCTCTGTAAAGCTGCATCACTATCTTTGATTTATGTTTGAAGAGTTGTATTTATTAGTCCGATAGCAGTGTGTAGAGGTACAACAGTAAGAAGATATGATGCAACCCACTGTGTTACTATGCTCATTAAACAGAATGAGTGATATGCTCTGTATAAAACAAAGAGTAATTTACCCAGACATGCATGAATCAGTTTTGTACACCCTGTGATTCAATTCAAACAATATGGCACAGATATAAAATTTAAACATAAAGCAAGACACAAACGGTGTGCTTGAGTAGAAGCAGTAGTTTACTGGTAGTGTAAACCAATGCGTGCATTGTTGACAACCTAATTAAAAAAACTATATACAAGCATTTATATGCTACAGTTGTGACATGACAAAAAAATTACAATACTAATAATGATTACAAACTATATTTCAATGACAACTTAAATGTTAAAAGGAAATAGTGAGTAACAAATATTATAATTCATAACATAGTCATCATTCATTTAATAAGTCTAACAGATAGTCTACATATGTACAGCAAGGGCAAACACAGAAAGTATTTGCGGTGCTTCTTCACTGACGACGCTACAGTATTCCGTGGTGGAATTGTATTTCATTAAGGATGTATGGCTGTTATCCGGAGACGGAACAAACAGCAACATTAAATCAGATTATAGCGACGGACGGATGCTTTGATCACGCTTGTAGCTGCGCAGCCTTTATGACGCAACTAATATTTCATTCAGTGAGCTTTCAAAAACTGTTATCAAAGGCGAGATGTAAACGTGCCTGGCCACATTAAGCAATTGAGTTATGGCTGGTGCATGAAGGCTTTTTGTCCAACTCCAGTTCAGGACCTGTATGTCACTGAAGTTGTTCATGTTGGGGAAAAAAAAAAAGAACAACTTGAAAAATATGGCTTTGGGAATCTTTCATGAAAAAAAGATCAGACCTTTTGCAAGATAATTTACATTCCAATCAGACACAGCAGGAGGAGGAGTGCGCCCTGCTCCTGATCCTTAAACTGATTGAAATATGCTGCTCATTCATTCACAAAATTCATGAATTATAGTAAGACAGATGACAGTTGGCTCACCTGTAAAAAGGTCTTTCCTATTAACGGGCAGATAGCCTAACTATTGTGCTGAGGAAAATAGCTCAATTTATTAACCTTCATATGAATGCAAATGAGGCGCAATCAATATGTGCAATTTTTGACATGTCATTAATAATAAGTGGCCAAAAGGAGAAAGTAATACCAGCATTCATACAATACCTGCAATTACTGGCGACATAAATAAACAAATCCTTATGAATCAAGCATATTTGTATGTTGATGATAATCACATTCAGTACAAAGTGAAATCCGACAAAATGACAAACACAATGGTTCAACGCAATTAACGTTTATATGTACAGAGTGAATTATATCAATCTGTGCGATTAAACTCAAACTGGGTGAATATAAAACGCCTTCCCTCTGTACTCCTACGGACATTCAAATGTCTTCACTCACAATGTGATTAAAAGACACGTCACACTTTGGCTGAATTGGCTGAAACAAAAGCGACCTAACTATTATGAAACCTCAACAGAGAGGAAACTGGAGATGACGCGAGTGTAGTACAACGGAAAGAGCGAGTGAACGACAGATTCAAGGTGGCTGCAGAAAAAAAGGGGGGGAAGTGAGAGATTTATGCTAAACGTGTGCTGACTGACAAAGCAACGTCTTCTCAAGGCTCTGCAGGAGATCGGCCTAAATCCTTCTCATAAATTTTATATTAATGCCAGAGGTAACCAAGGTTGTTTTCTTCCCCAGTATTTCTCCAGGTCCATTAAACACATCTAATATATTTCAACCCGCTCTCATTTCCCCTATCTAAGTAGCTGGGCTGAATTGCAAAAGTTGTACATAAGAGAATGTTTATTCCTTGCAGAGTCTGATGAGACTTCAGTGGCTGTGCTCCCCTGTTAGGGTTGACTGGCTTAAAGATAAATCGCTAACACACTCACCTTCCTCTGCACCTGTAGGTACTGTAACCTTGCCATTTCAGGAGATAATAAGACGAGCTGTCTAAGTGGGGTGGATGCATAGAGGGGGGATCTTTCTCAGATCTGGCTTGCCGCTCTGTTGTAGCTTATTCCTGCGGAATGAGAATTTCAACTCGATAACAAGTCGCAAAAAAATCTTTTATTTCCGGGAAATATGAGAGCTGTCTATCATCATATTTTTCCATGGGCAAAGGAAGGGGAAGGGAAAGGTGGAATTTGTTAACTTTCTGGTGCAACAGTCTGCAGCAGATGATGCCAAGTTTCTGCTTTCACACCTTCCTGGGTTGGCCTATTTTAAGACGTGGAGAGCTTTCCCCTCCTAATTCCCAGTACAACATAGTAAGTCCCAACGCAACAGACTGCAGTCGCTGCCATCAAATATAGTGGCTACCATGGAAACTACAGTGAAGTTCAGGATCCATATGCCACATAACTAGATGATAGTAAAAACACTAAAATAGACTATATCGCTGGGACACAGTCATTAACATAATGTGCCACATGAATAATAGGCCTACATACAGGGAATGAGCACTCCCTCCCTTTGTGAACAGATAAACTGTGTTCCTCTGTTGTTCACTGACAAACTACATTAGCAGATCACTTAGTCACTGTACATGCTCCGGCTGCATTCTAATATCTTACTCTCACACCAGACACTGCATGAAGGTAAACGTAACAAAGAGCACCGTATGGATTTCGATGTACAGCAAGTCAAGATGGTGGCTTGCTCTCTTTCATACACACGAGAGAGGAAGGAAGCACGTCTCACAGCTAGACAGGAGCAACGGCAGCGGTTTGATCTCTGCTTGAGCTCGACTTCTCAATTGCGAGTCACAGAGATGCAAGAAGAGAACATATCTGGCATTTAACAGCCATGAAAACTAGTCATGGAGGAAGCCAGGAGACGAGTTGTCAAAAACTCCCTGATAGACAAAACATGTTAATAGGAGTGCACGCAAACACACAAGGAGAAACGCACAGATACAAACACAATTAAAAAAAAAAAAAAAGAAGCTCTGGAGACAACAGACTGATTGTTTATCTGCATTGTAGCATGGAGAATTGAAATCCACAGCCATAGATAAGACATCAATCTTCCTCAGTGGGCTGCGTAAATAAATCTGATTATGGACAGAATCATTTCCCCTTTAGAATTGTTTTATCTGTTCGTTCCGTGCCTCAGCACCAGATAACTCACAAAGCGCTCGGCACAAGGTGACGCCTCGCCTCGCGCTCGTCTCAGATCAGCATTGCAGGCCCGACGCCAGCAGAGCGAAGCCGGAGTGAATTCAAACTCCAAACATTATCTGTAAAAAGACACATCTACTCATCTCGTATTAGCAGCATTATCTTACATCTTCTAATTGTTGAAAGCAGAGATAATGATGAAAAACTAATTAATGGCTTGAACTGAAACTAACACTTATTTCCATTATTGATGAATAGTTCCTTTTTGGAGAAAGTTGCAAAAAAAGGTTCAATGATCCAAACAAAATTATGCAGAGAGATGACATAATTGAACTTGCTAAATGGGTTTGTATTTATAAACATGTCATGTTGTTGTTTGACTGATGTTTAAAAATGTGCACCAGGCATTTTGGATAAAATTAGACAATTTGACTCAACATGCTTGGTTATTCAGTTTTTATTCAACATATCCATCAACACTTGAGTTGCAATCTTTTTTGTAGAATTTTTAACACTAAACTGAGTTATATTTAAATTTCACCACTCGTAAACCAAATAGGGGGCGATAGGCTGGTTTTACATGCAAAGCTATTTGAACAAGTTTTCTTTTCCTTGTAGTCTCCACAGATTCCCTCTGAAAGAGTTTAAGGACGCTCTCAGACAAATTTGAAAATTAACTCCAATATGTTATCTATCAGAGCATTAAACGCAACAAATAAATGAAATGAGAAAATATTTCTTCTGATACAGTTTTGACACCCTTGGGGAATCCAGAGCAACACATTTTTTTAAATAAAATCTGCGATTTAATCATTAAACAACTACTGATTGAGAAATGAAATTGACAGATTAATTTCTGACAAATAAATAAGTTGCAGCCCCACTCCACATATTAAATTGTAAGCTTTAAAATCCCTGAAGACGACTCGCTCAGGGCTGATGTGTTTGATGTGGGAGAAAAAAAAAAAGCCTTTCATATTCAAACAGATGGCAATAACATGAAGAGCGGATTGAGGGGGTGATCAGTGTCATTTATTAATTGCTGCCATAAATTCAATCAAAGACTGCCTATGTGTCATAGGCTTTACATTTCTGAATTTAAAGAAAATTAATTCGATCTGAAGTAAACTGATTACAAGCTTGATAATGGGATGTGCTAATGTCCAAATATATTCTGATTATGTGCATAATTGCTATGAAACTCCTTGTCTATGCATCTGAAACAATTTTAATTGCATGTACTGTGAGTCATTCCTACTAAGCAGCCGCTTATAATCTCAGCTCACTTAAAGCCTCTGAATATTTGATGCAGCAAAGCAGGACTTTTTCTTACAAATGTGGATAAACGAGATAATGTGGTACAGGAGCGTACCGGGGTTTTTTACTGAATTCCCACTGTTTGTTTTTGGCTGTTTGTAATAAGTAGGAATCCTTTTCAACCCAAACAGATCTGCTGGCGTTGCTCTATTAGATGTGATAAGGCATTAAAGGCATTCAGACCGAGGTCAGTTCTCCTGGGTGACCTGAATAAGCATTGACAGCCACTAAAACGAATTTGGGCGAATCAGACAAGCCGGCAAACTGAACACATCTACGTTGTGCAAACCCCGCGTTCAACGGACAGCCTCGGTGACAAAGCATTCCCTTAAAACACACCAGATAAAAGACTAATTTAGTCCAATTTTGCTGGAGGGATCTCTTATCTCCGAATTCAAATAAGGTCAAAGAAGAAAACAGTCTCAGCCTGTGATAAGATCATGGTGGGAAAGAAAAATAAACCCTGTAACCTCTTGGAAAATGAGTTATGCTCTGGATGCTTGTAGATGTGGTTATGCCTCTTATTGCCACTTACCTCCAGTGAGGACAGTGTGAGTCACCGCAATATAGGTAAATAAATAACTGATGAGGGCAATAAAGGGAAATGCAGAAGTTGTGCTTATCGAGACAAAACAAAAGCCAAATTTCTACTCCAGAACGACCACGATAAGAAAAGTGGACCTCAATGGAAACAAGGATCATAAATCATCACAGATTAAATGTTAGCATACTGTTCTTTTGGTGTAATCTCCTTCACAGCAGGCAATTGTTGCTTTTAGTATTTATCATCAAGAACAGTGTAATCGCAGGTTTACGGCGGGGACGAGAGGGAAACTTTCAGATGGGTTCAAATGCACACGCAGCACTTTGTAAGGGTGGAGGAAAAAAATTACACACCTATTAAAAAAAATAAAGAAATCACCAAACTATTTGATGGATAATGTCACAAAAAGGACAAAACCTGTGAGAGCGTACAAACCAAACGAGTCAGATCGTACCGAAGTTGGGCTCATGTCCCAGCAGCAATGAGCCACGGTGCTGCAAGTGCACGATGAGACGGTAATGACAAAAAGGTGTGTCTCCATCAGCTCAGTGCTTCACCTGTCTCTAGATGAAGAGAGAAATGAAAGATTACTGCGACGGAGCTGTCTATCATTTAGGAAGAGTCATCAGAGCTGGATTCCTCCTGGAAGACAAAGGCAGATCACGGCACTTCCCACAGATCAGAATCTCCTTTTCTGATCCTGCACTGAGGATGAAAGCTGAGTTATTGACACAAGGAGACATGAGGAACCATTTTTAGTTAGAAGAATAATGTAAAATGTGTATTATTATACGTTTTACTTTCTAATATTATCCACTCCTATTAACGTGTGTTGATTTGCTGCCTCTGACAGTGAAGTTGTTTCACTCTCTCACGGCGTTGAATCCGGAATGAAAAACATTGTTGTGTTCATGATTAGGGAAGCAATTATTTCAAATGATTTAAATAGTTAATTATTCTGCAGATCACTTTTTGATTAATTGCTTGCTCTTTTCGTTGTTAAAATGTAAAAAAAATAAAATGTCACAAATTACACTAAACAAAACATTATCTTTATAAATTACGTGTTTGGACTCGACTTGACATTTAATTTGTTTTGAAAGTTCAAAAACTGCATTGATATGCACGTGAGGACTTCAAAACTGTCGGTTAATTTTATGGGGGATTTAAACTTTATGTATGATCAAAATATTGAATTTCCTCCTGAATTCTCTACAACTTTTAACAACTTTCTCCCATAATAGCTTAGTAATTTCAAAGAATCTGCCAGCCCAGAATAAATATCTTTGTTATATTATATTTCTTCCTCACTCTGGTGACAACAGCTTACACTCTGTCCTCTCCTTTAATGAAAGTGTCCCAGCTCAGCGCGGCCCGTCGTCACAACATCAGAGGGAAAGACTTTAGCTTGTAACCTTGGATTGTTTGAGTTTGCTCCCCATCTTCACAGCAGGAGAGCTCTTTCTCAGTAGAAATATATCAAGGTGTGTTTTTGTGCAAAGCTCTTTAAAATGGGACAATGCGCTGTTTGGATTTCTTTTGAGAGTTTCTTTCATCTACGTACAGACAGGCAAGTAGCGTTTGTTGACATTCTGACAGAGGTTGAACCTCATCGCGGTCTCATCTTTGTGATTACGTGAGCGTGTAAATCCATTTCTGGCTTTGCTAAAGTGTCAGCTACAGACTAATTTCACTCTGCAGCACTTTACATATATATTCTTAAATTCAATCATGTGTTTGGCATGCTCTGCTGGTAAAGCAGCATTATTCTCCATCAGTAAGAGGAGGTTTTGCTCCCACAATGAATTCAGCTGATGCAAGGGGTGTATAAATCAGGAAAAGAAAACTCTCCATAATCCATCCCTGAAAATAGCACTGTCACAACCCAAAACATCTGAAGGGGTTCAAGGTAGTAACACAAAAACAAACTGCAATTGGTCATCTTATGCTATAAAATTTCAGATTAAATATTGTGTTTGCCGGCCGCCTGCTGATGACTTATTATCCCCTTCATTTTGTGTGTTTCACCAAAATCCACTTTGACTGGCCAGTCTTTAGTAGTTTTGTTTGCCGAATCATTGACAAAAGTCATTGCATACTATTCCAGAATTGTTGTGTACATGCTCACATTTTCACCAAGATTGCATATGCTTTGGCAAATTATTTGCTTTCTTTTTTTTTTTGTTTACCCGCAATTTTTGCAGAAACTGAGGTGAATCGTAAATAAAAGTCATAGCATACTCTTCTTGAGTTTTCACATTTTGATGTGTTTTGTGTGTGTGGTCTTGAAGATACCGGAGTAGTTCTGCGCTGAAAATCCTGTGGAAGAAAAGGATGAAGAATAAAAAAAAGGGGGGCTGTAGGATAGTAATCTTTGACCCTTGCCTCTTAAAGAGGCAGGCACACATAATAAGGAATGAATAGCTAAAAAAAAAAAAAAGAAAAAAGAAAATAATATGACTTCAAAATGTGTCAAACAGAGAAACTTCACTACTAAACTAATTCACAGCTAATACACTGGTATTTAATAACCATCACATGTTTATGTGTGAGTGTACGAGGAACAATAGATGTTGAAACAAACTAAACCCAACACACAGGTCTAAAACAATTGTGAGACAAAGTCCTTATTTTTCACCACTGCACAAAATGATGTCTCTAAATAATTGCTACAAGAGATCATATGACGCGAGAGGCACCACGGAGAGAGCTTCTAATGCTGAATCATAGCCTCCCCAACTGATCACTAAATATGGTTTGAATCATATCTGCATGATTATCTGCAAGGGGGCGGAGCAGTGAGGCTGAGCCCACACTGTGATGGTACAGGGCAAACTGCACAGCTTTATTTGTATAAATTAAACACTACATGGGACCCAGAACCCATCTTTCATTGTTTTCATCAAACATAGTGATGATATCAACATTTGGAAAAACAAAATGCTTTCTTTTAAAACAATGGGCTGTATTGTTATGAGACGCTTACATTTTAGTGGTGCGACGTGGTCTACAACCTAATGACAAATTGTTCGGAATAAATACAGCTTTGGATGTGGCAGTGAGAGAGAAGAAAAAGACCCTACCTGTCTAATCAGAGTCCAGCATAACACTGCAAAAGCACATCATGGAAAAAAAGAATGAATATAATTTAAAAAGTAATTGTTCTGTCAGTAACGTCTGCACGCAACACAGACAATTATGGCATCCAAATAGAAAACTTATCTGATTTCATGAAATACTGTAATAAAGTGAGTGAGTGAGTGAGTGAGTGAGTGAGTGAGTGAGTGAATGAATTTCACAAAACATAAGAACACAGTATGGTATAATATAAATATAAAAGGCACAGTTTTAACTGTACTATAATGATGATGAAGATTTCCATCGGATTCTATATTTGAGATACACCTGTTACTGCAGTACGATTAAAACATTCTGTGGGCTTTGACGATCACTACCACCAATCAATAAAAAAAAAAGGAAACCTGTGGTTTTTCACAACCCCTTGATTTTGCAACAATTTAATGAGGCACAAATTCCGCACAGGTTCTCACTAACAAAACTTCCTTTATCTACTTCTCAGATCCTCTTTGCTGTTCACACATTGTTTAATTGAGAGTTTTGCTTCTCTATTGTTGTTTTAGTTGCTGAAAAGTTAACATTTTTATTTTTTAGTGAGACAAATTAGTGTATAAGTTCAGTAATTCTGCTGTAGCAGGATGGGAAAAAAAATTGCAGACATAAATATTTTTTTACAGGCTTTTTTTTTGTGGTCAATCATGTCTGCCTACTGTTTTCTGTGAAAATACAACCTAATTAGCCCACTTCAGTTTTTATGTGAACAAGTCAGTGAAGTACAATTTCAAAGCTTGATCGTTAATCACTGGCTGGATAGTTGAACAGATACAGCTGCAGCAAAAAAAAAAAAAAAAAAAATCACAATTAATCCTAAAACACAAGTAGCGCACAGATGCACGGCAGCGAAGAGCAGGAGGAGGCAGCCGCTAACTCTCGAAGCCGGACCATTTCTCACAGCTGCTGCTTGATGGCATTGACGGGAACGCAGTCGGCGTGGTGGTCCATAAACTGAGATGTGAAAGTGAATCCAATTTCCCCCTCCGTTTTGAGCTTTGCATATATAACACACAAACCAAACACTAACTGATATGTTAGGCTGCCACGCCGCACGTGATAAATAACGATAATGCAAATGACTATATGCCGAGAGAGTGAATCGTTGCACCTGTGGTCGTTTGTTCTGTGATTGCCGGGGGCATAATGAGCAATAGCGCCCTGTGTGAGTAAGCCCGGTTTTGTTTTTGCTCTTTGCTTTGCATTATCTGGCGACCTGTCACAGCGGCATCACGCAGAGGTTTATTGGATTTGGAGATGGGGCTGTCGCGGTTTACACCTACTCTTTTTCCTGTTTAGAAGTGCTGATCAGCGATTCCTGTTTGGCCCACAAGTTACCGATGTCCTCTCCCATGTCTCCTTTAAAAACATGTCTGCTCCGACAAGCGAAATCTATGCGACTTTGACACTAAGGTCGTAATTAGTAATAAGTAGGGGTCCAAGTAAAAATATAGAGGTTATTTCATGCTTCTCGACTATTAAAAGATAGTTGAACATATCTCAGGCACTTTGGGGTTTATATATTGCCTGGTGAGAACACTTACAATCATTTTCCAGAAACTGGCCAAACCGGGCACTTGAAAAGTCGGCAACCAGGGAGGATCAGCACACAGGTTAGGCCTAAAGGTGTACAGAATGCTTAATGCCTGAGCCCTTCTTCAACTTTAAACCTGCAGGACATTTCATAGTGGCTCACAGTTTTCATGATGTGGTAAAAAAAGTGGTAAAAAATGTCACAGTCACTGATTTTGTGAGGAAATTGCAAATCACTATCGTAAGAGAATGTTATGCAATTGGTTACAATGTTGAAATTTTTTCTTTTTTAGACAAGGGTTGTTTTATTTTTTTTCTCTTTTCAACAGTTACTAATCCCAAATGAACAGAAACACCGCTACTGTCTCAATTGTGTTTTATTCTACACTTATTGTGCACTGTGCTGCACTCAACTTTTTCTGTGCAAAACTCTTAGGCAACTGCTTGATGTTAAAAACATACTTCTCAATCAAATAACAAAGTGCAAAGTGAATGAGCAGATGGAAGATTACTACTGGGGGACTCTTTGCCTTCCAGCAGCAGATTTCTTTCCCTTGGTACACTCGCTTACATATTCTGAAGACACTCTGCAGGGAGGTTGCTCCAAGCGTCTTGGACAAGGGCCAACACATATTCTTTGGGTATTCACTTAATGAAATAAACCCTTTGTCCTGCCACACCATCACCTCCAGGACAGTGAAGATATATTTTGATGGCATTGGTTTTCCGGTTGTGGTTGGTATCCTCTGCTGATTTTCCTTATATAATAGAAAAAGCTGCACTTTTCTACACGCTTGCCTAAAAGTTTTACAGAGTGCTATATATATGAAAATATCACGGCTTTGGCCTACACAATATGGGCACACATTGAAAGCAAACACAGACATAGAAAGGCATTGTTGGCAATTGAAACGAGAATACATATTACTGTGAAGCCACAATCTCACTAAGGGTTGTATACAGTGTACTGGATAATCTTTCAAAAGGAGGAACAGCTCATTTATCATACCAGACTGATGGTGGATGTTACATCAAGCCAAGCATGAATGCACGATTGCAAGGTGTGCAGCATACAACATAATAGGGAATAGTTCTGCCGCATGCTCAGATAAAGTGCTGACATCTAGTAGGCATGCTTGAAATGTTTCAATCTCAGTTTAACCAGAGAATAACAACATTGTGATTGATGGACATTTGTGAAACAAATAGAGGTAAAAACCATATTGTTTTGTTTTTCCACCCTTTCGACTTAATGCACAACATGAATCATCCAGATATCACATGTAATTATATTATTAAACTTAGATTGTATTCAATGTGACTTGTGAGCTCTTGTGAAAATGTTATATATTCACAGAATTTAATGAGTGAGGCAAAATCTCCGACAACCTACATAATCTCAAAACATAGAATTCAGACAAATTAAGATGGAAAACATGGAATTATGTTGTCACTGCATTTCAGGCACCCTATTGTCCAAATCAATCTGAACTTCACAAACACGGGACTCAAAGGAGTTCCAAGAATCCCAAAGCAGGAACAAATGAATATGACATGAAATTGTATTCATGTGTTCGTACAATGTAATTTGTAATTGTTGTTTTTTTTAAAATTAAAATAAGAGGCAAAATTGTACATTAGCTCAGTCTCGGCTCATTTACACAGACTGAATAACAACAGGTCACAAGACAAACATTTTAAGTGCTGTGGCATTATAGTTCCCTTAACTGGAAATAAGAGGCTTGGCTTAAGCTCAAAAAAACAACCTCAGTAAAAAAAGAACACAAATACAAGTGGACAGGGGTGTCCACATTCTCCTAGCTATGCACTAGCTGCAGTTTACCGAGTGCATAATGAATACGAAACCTGCCATTGCCAGGGGGGCAACCTATTTCCTCGCTGGACCATGAGTCATGTATTTGTCAGGGCCACAGGTAAGCTGCTTAACTCCACCTCTCCAAGTGGGACTAGTAAAGGGATAATTCAATAAAGTGCAGCTCTCAGAAGATCATGCCTTCTTGTCTCTCTCTCTCTGGACATGACCTGAAATCTGCATTGACAAAGCAGACAGCTGTTGACTGGGGGAGGTGGCGTTGAAGAGAGGCGGGTTCCAGTGCACAAACTTGTCCCGGTGCTCCCACATCATCGCAGTGACAGTCCTCGGGACCGGAGGACTGAGCGAGCGAGGGAGAGGGGACGTGAGCCTTGATGTTTCATTCATCAGAGCTCTGCACTCTGCCCTCGCCGCAATATGAAAACATAACTGTAATGAAAATCCTATCGATCGGAGTCGCTTCCTTTCAGACAAATTGCACTGTTTTCTCTGTCTTTCACTGTTTGGAAGGCAAATGTGCAATGAGCAAAGATGAAAGTCCCCGGAGACGCTGTTGTCAATGCGTCATAATGACAGCCAGACCTTGCATCAACTTAAGCACCAGACAAAGCCTGTTGCAGGGTGGAACATAAAGAGTTTCTTAAGACATTATTCAACATTGATCAGACGCTAACAACTTACTGCATTCAGTGAGTAAATTGGCTGACCAACTTTGCAATCTGACCACTACATATTATATACAAATTACAGGCCGTGCATCTGTGCTGTTTTCTAATCAATGTTGAAAATGGTGCGGCAGTGCCGTTATGGTAAAGTAAACCTTTACAGCCACCCAGACTGAAGAAGCGTTCACCCCCACCTTCCAAAATCCACCTACGTTATTCTGCAGGCGAAGCAGGCTTTGTGGTGAGAGAGAGATCATCCCTGCTTTGATATACCAACACCCCTGTAGAAATGTCCTTGATCAAGATGCTGCTACAGGGGAGCTGCTTCTGGCTGCCCCTGTGTGTTCACCCCTCTGCTATAATGCAAACATGCATATGTCAGAGGAAAAAGCCCCCAAAAATTAATAAAAATAAAAATTTCAAACCTGTGCTGCTCATGTCATTGCTCTGGTTAGTTAGCCCTGTAGTATGCATTCTCAACGGCCTCAGAATCATCAACACAGGATTTTTTTTTTTTTTTTCAAATTTTAGACAGTATCACCCCTGCCAATGGTCATTAGGGAAAGAAAAGACAAAGAAAACAATTTCGCAGAACTGTAATAGGGCCTTTTATATGGTCCCAAAGGAGCCTTTTGCAGAGCTAACATGCACGGAGAGACAAGACAGACAGGGAGTGTGGATAACCATTGTACCCATGTGCAGTTCTCCTGCATTTCTAAATTAAAGATAGGGAGATAGCAGGTTTGGAATCTGTGTGAGGGATCTCATGCTCTGCTGAAGGAAAGGGACTTGAAGGAAATAGATCAACCAAGCGCCTCTAGGGTCAAGGGTTTATTTAATGAAGTCATATCTGTGATGGCTGCGCCTTTCCGTTATCATTAGGTGGTGTTTATAGCGAAGGGTTGGTTGTGAAGTTCAACTAAATAACCACTGTACTGTTACAAAGGCCACTTTAATTATTTGTAGGCCTCTGCTCTGGAAACAAGACATGGCCAGGGGCATAATGTGTTCAGGTTGTCCATCACTCATATTCTCATAAATAGAATCTGATAGCGTAAGAACACCTTCAGGGAATTTGTTCAAATCTGCGGCCAATCGGACTCAAAAATGAACTTATCAGGTTGTTGTGGTGGTTGACATTTATTCTTACTTCACAAAGCAGAGATGTGGCAATATTAAATAATTCATATGGTAATCCTGACAATATTTTTGAAGAAACATAAGAATATATATACAATTAAAATATATGAAGTGATGACATTTGATTTCTTATTAATAAAGCTCATATTATCATGGTGTGTCATGCACGCACAAACACAAACACACCAATGGTGACGGCTGCCAAACAGAGTGCTCATACTTCATAGGGAGCAGCTGGAGGTTCAGTGTCTTTCACCAAGCCACTTGGACACATGGTCAGGGCAAGATGGGGGATCAAACCACCAACATTGGGATTGGGAGACAACCTGCTCTAAAAAATAAAATTAATAAATAAATAAACTGAGCCACAGCTGCCATAACGCTCTGCAAAAATCCTTGTCTGGCCAATATTCACAAGCAGATGTTTCCTATAAGGCTCAGAATTTGGTGTCCGTGTAGAGATTATTTGTTTCAGTATGCTTCAACCATGTTTGGAGAAACAGGACTAAAGTGCAGCCACACTAGAAGGCAACTAAAGTACAACAGAAACATTATTTTGTTCTTAATTTGATATTCTGCTCCCAATATCAATAGCTGTACACCCAGGCTATGTGAAATCATTTACATAAAAATCTGTTCAGTACTTCCATTGTGAAATTCATAAAATAGATGGGTAACTGTGCATCAGCTGCTATTTAAACCTACAAACTCTGCCAACTGGGGGGGAATTTTAAACTCCGAAACCTCAATTCCTACCGCTGTGCCACCAACTGTTACTGGTGAATGACAAACTGAGTGGGCGAGTGCTGCGTGAACAATTCTGCTTCTATAAACATATCATGAGGAAAAACTTTGAACTGATAAATACAG
>OMNM01006123.1:6209-21544 GCA_900302745.1 Parablennius parvicornis
CCCCCCCCCCCCCACACACACACACACACACACACACACACACAATTGAACCTCCATCCTAAAGGGCATTACACTAAAAGTTGTAGCCGCAGTTGTACATTATAGACGCTCACACAATCTATTTCAATATTTCTTATTCATATGCTTATAAACGACTTGGCTTCACAAATCTGATAAAGGTGTGCTCCTCTCTGGAAAGCACGTAGACTCCAAATGCATGTAACCTCTTTGCGAATATCAGATAAAAAAAGTGCTCTCAAAGGGAGGAGAATGCATAGTTAACGGTCTACAGACAATCACATCAATGAGAGCAGGCTAACAGCTTTGAGCCAAACCATCACCGGTCCGTGCCAGAATGCTTATCCTGTCTTCTCTCGGTGGAGTTAGCCGGCTTACAGCATGTTTACAGCCCGAAGCCTTTTATAAACAGAGAAAATTAAGATTGCTTACTTCTATTGTGTGCCAGAGTAATATGGTCCATTCTCCTATTTTTTTTTTTCTCCCTGTCCCTTACCTTCTCAAATCCAGAGTTATAGTGATTTCACATTGCCTTTTTTGTGGCTTTGCTGCTATATTGATGCGTTTGTGTGATTTTCTGTTTTTCCTTTCTCCCACCCTCCTTCCCCAGTTATCCGGGGAGTTCTGTGGAGATATTGTCGAAAACTCATAAAAATAATGTTTTGTGGCATAGGGGATGAGAAATGGGTCTGCATGGATGAGATGTAATGCACAAGAAAAATTAAACTCACAAAAGGTTAAACAGGCCAAAGAAATGTCATCAAAATGCCACTTAAACATGATTTGGCCTTTTGGATTCTTTCATCGCATCAAACTTTGTGCCAGCAGTGTGTCTTGAATATGAGTGAAAATCCAGCGTGGTCTTCTGCAAAGGTCGAATCAGATCTGCGATATAATAGAGCTGGAACTGGAGCAGAAGAAAACCATTTATACATCAGAAAGCATGTTAATTCAATACATACTTCTGCTTTGATATATGATTTAAGTGATCACAAACATGATTTCTCCAAGAGGCTGTATTTCGTATTATTCTGAACCTGCCCATTAATGGCTAAAGCACACACCAGAAGTGTGACGCTCTTAAGCTGACTGAGAATCGCTGAAGTGACCAACTAATTAAATGTTCCTATGGATTTATGTAGCCCGTTCTAAATCTCCAGCTGGCTTTCTTCTTTACTTTTGCCTTTAGCTTCGTCCCCTTCTCTGGACAGATCACTTTAGGACACATTTCTTCACATTGTTCTACAAAGGAAATAAAACAATACTGCATTGTTAACATACATAAAAACTCTTTAACTGCATACCACATATCATGTTTAGTATCTGTGATAGAGATCTGATAATCTCCAATAAATTATGTATTTCACATCTTTACTGCAAAAAGCACTACAGCTACTGTACAAAGAGATGTTTTTTTTAAACCTCAGTAGTTAAAAATGTATAAATACAGAATGAATTGGATTACCTTGTGGTTCAGTTAAAACACAAACACACACACACACACACACACACACACACACACACACACACTTTGAAAGTTCCGCATCAGCCTCCATTGCTTCAAACACTGTTACTTCAGGCATTTCCCATTTGCAGAACACAGTGTCTGCAATTTCTATTGAACTGAGTTTCTGTTGAAAGAAAAGTCCTTTAACAACAGTGTGGTCTGTGGAAACTGGGAACTGTGGACCACTGTAAACCGCTATTGAAACTTTTTGTTCCTTATTGACGTTGGTGAAACTTTTGAATGGGCATGCATACGTTAAGAAAGAATTTGTTGCATTAAATGAACCTACTAAATCATGAGTCTGGAGAAGGTGACCATGAGGTTTTGGGATTATGTATACAGTGTAGAAAAATTTCTTTCACCCTCTAACAAGCAGCCAACACATTTCCAGCCAGAGACCAGTCACTGTATGAGTTCATATCACAGCTACTGTATCCACGACTAACTTCAGCCCCTCTAATGTTCCTTTCAACACAGCCCATACTAATTAGTTTATGTCTGGCAGTCGTCCCTATAGCCTGTGGGCACCTTGGCTGTACCTCACCTTTTTTTTTCCCTCAGATAACCGACATAATAGTCACTGAAAATGAAGAATTTCGTCCCTCCATTCTTGAGCCTCGGGCTGATGGGTCCTATTCACAACAAATAAGAGGATCAAACTGCGGTGGGTGTGAGAGCACTGCAGTCAGTCAGTACATTAGGGGGGGATAAGGACAATGTTTATAAGCCTGTTTTCCTCCAAGTTGGGTAAAACTTCTGACACACTCCTCTTTGATTTGATTTTTGGAAACTCGTAAAACCAGCAGTCGTGTTTTTTTCTTTACATTCTTTCTCTTTAAGAAGTATAATTTAGTTTTAGTGAAAAACTGGTTTGGTAGTTTATTGACTGACAATTGGGACTACTTTTAGATTTATTTGGACGGCATAAATCTCACTAGTCCACTGAAAGCTCTCTCTAACACTTCCATCAAACTGGCCTTAGACTTTCCTCATAGTGTTTATGAGCTGATTGACATTGAATCAGAGTTCAGCCAAAGCTTTGGGGTACAATAATTGCAGTGGCAGGATATAATTGCTCTGACAGTTACCTGTGATCGCTGTACGATTTGTTCCATCCTTCATAATCTTATCTTAATCTTTCAAGTGTAATGCAATTAGCCATCACTGATTATTCTCCGGGCATTACTCATTTTCTTGCGGTGGAAATTGCTGTTGTTTCCCTAATGTAGATGGAAGCAATTGTCTCACTGAGTTGTACAACAAAGTTTTTTTCATGATACCACAAAAAAAAAAAAAAAGGTTGATATTCAATTTATAAGTACTTCATTGTTGGCTGAAAAGAGATATGACAAATCTTTCTTATCTCATACACATGAACATGACGGGCTCTAACACACTGGTTCCGTTGACTTTATTAGTCTGAAAAATGAGGGACAGTGGTAGCGATGACAGTGTTTCAGCTTGCATTAACTAAATCACTTTCCACACAGAGTGCAACAGTGCACAAAGGTAATTAATTTCCTCAAGGGCAATTATTTTAGTACTTTGAGATAATGACAAGAACTCCTCAAAGTTCAATCTCGGTAGATACCGTAGGTGGTTTTGAAGGAAAATTATCCTCAAAGGACAGAGCAGGAGTCAGTATTGCACATCCCCGGTGACGGAGTTAATTCAGCATGCAGTATACATTTATATGAGAGAATTCACTCTATTCATAACATGAAACAATTGCGGTTCAGGCAATTGTATTCCATGTACTGGTACAGGATAGTAGGTCTACTTTTCATAAAGCAAATAGCATCATGCTTCAAAAATCTGATAAGCAAAACAAGAGCTGTTATTTATTGATTTTTTTTTTTACCATGGAACAATTTTGGTTTTTTTACTTGTTCTTAATCAAGTTACTCTATTGTTCAATCCATCCATCCATCTATCCATCCACCCATTTAGTCATTTTAAATGACTCGGTATAGTTTTATAATGATTAATTTCTCTTTTTTAATACCAGTGTATACTGTTTCATAGTAAGTTAAATCAGTATCTTCCAAGCTTAGTAAATGACACAGACACACACACAAGAAAGCATTACTACGTTTGTTTTAGGAGTAACACATTCAGCTCTCCTGAAATGCAGTGGAGATTGTGCAGAGATCCAGATGAATTGACTATCAGTATGTGTCTCCAGGTTCCTGCATCCATCATTGTCCACCTGATGAGGTTTTCTTTTTCATGGTAATACGTTGAACTCTCTTCTATATTGCGTGCTTTTAGTTCAGGGATGATAAATAGAGTTAAGACTGGATTCTTTCAAGAGAAAACAGATGTCCTTGTCTGGGAGTTTCAGGGAACAAATAAATGGCACCTCATATTTGCTGCCGAGGGCAGAGTATGTCTGATTTTTGGTTGAATTCACTTCTTTTTAGATATTAAAATTCTTGTCACTACTTTACCCCTGTATGAAGTAGAAAAAACCAGCACTTATATCTTAAGATATATTCTCCATTAAAGGGATATATCTCACAAGGTAAAACTGTTTTTTTTTCAATACTTGAAATACAATCGTTACAGTACAAAAGGAGCTGAAGATAGTTGATATATCTGACAGTAAACAGTTTTTCTCAATATAGGCATCTAGCCTTCTCTCTAATAATACAAAATAAAAAGGTTTTGTTGCAAAAAACAGATCATGGTAAGTTCTATCCTGTATTGGTATTGTCATATTTGGTCATTGTTAAAAAAAGAAATTGATGAACATTTAATGAAACTCCCCAATGTAGAGTTACATTCAGGAAGATTGTATCACATATTGAGACCATAACCTTATATTAAATGACTCAGTTCTGTATTTACTAAGTAGAATACTCTGCATATTACATTTATCTGATTGGAAGTTTTTATATTAATGCATCAGGGCTAACATCATGATACAGTGAAAAAACTTCCCAACTCTTTATCTCTTTCTCATCTGCTATATTTCTGTTTAGACACACTTACTCAATCATCATTTTCACACACAGAAAACCGTAAACTACTTTCATGGTGGCGCCATTTGACTTTAACCAGATATCACTGTATGCTGTTACAAAGTCCATTAATATTAACATGTTTTTTTATGTAAAGCATTTGATAGAGTAACAGTGTTCTCTAAGAGTTCTCACCCAGTAAAGAAACATTATGACCTTTTTCAGTAATAACCCCACAACACCAAAGATGCGGTGTCTGTTTGATGTCTTGCACTATGGCGGCATTTCAGTTTTGTCTTAGGTTGACACTAAACGATGTCACACCTTTTTTCTCATGAAGGCGTTGAAACTCGTGACTTTCAGTAACTACTGACCTGTTAAATACAGAAAATAAATTGCAGCCACAATGACGACATAGAGTGAGGGCACCACATTTTAACTTGCATGACTCCGGATGCAACCGTTTTCATGGTAAATGTTCTATATTGGTTTGTATTATGTAACTATGAGAGATAAAAGAAAATGACTTGTCATGTCTTTTATTAGAATACATTCTGAAGCTGCACTATATCACATGACATCCAGATAAATCAATTCAGTCTAAAAGTAGTCACCCAATTTTTGGCCACATGTACCACATATATCTTTACTATATTACAACTGTGTCGAAAGTGTCCATAACTGGATGTTGTGACACTACAGTACATGATACAAGAAATTCCCCACTAGATGCAAGCAAAGGAACAAAAAACAAACAAACATAAAAACAATTAGACTGTCTTGTTTGCCTTCATCTTGTCTGTATACCGTGGATTGTACATCTGCTGTTATTCACAATTTAAACCCCATGTAGCACCCACTCGTTTGCTTGCAGGCCTGTCACACAGGCCTCTGATGGGTAGCAGGAGTGATGAATGTGGGAACAGATTGCCTCTCTCTTTAAACGAGCCTGCATTCACTAGGAGATGAGACTTGTTGGTTCTGACATGTATCAGGGGGAAGATTCAGACTGTGGGCTAGCGCTTCACAGCCATCCCAACCACTTTCATCACAAAGTGTGTTGTTTTATCTCAGTACGCGTCTTAATAATCCCCCATTTCCCACCCAGTATTTTCTTTTTTTTTTTTTGTATCTGCTGTGTTGGTTTGCTGGACTTCTTTCTCTGATGAGGTTGTCAGAAAATGTTGATGTTCTGGCACTTGGATTGGATTCGACAATTTGCTAGCACAGCTTGGAGCCAAGTTGGACTCACACAGGAAAAACACAAGCTTCTGAAACAAAATAAGTCTGTTTTGAAGTCACAAGGTTAATGTATGTGCCAAAAGTTCATCTCTTCAAAATGTCTCTAGGGTAGCATTTAACTCTGAGCTAATTGAATGTTAACACGCTGTCTTGCTTCACAGGCAAATAATAATGAAGATTGTTTTGGTCACATTTGACAGAGTGGTGCTCATGTAGATCTGCGATGTGTGTAAATGTGGTTGTGCCTACATAATGAAAGATCAGAAACACTTCTCACTTCTTCCTACTCTCCATCACTCTCATCATTATTCCTAAACTATGCCTTTTGGCTTCAGTCGTCTCATGTAATTTACCACCATGCTTTATTTAAAAGGCAACTCCCTCCTGGTTCACGCCATCATTCAGTGAGTCTTAAACTATCATTGCCCTGTCTGATCCACACCGGAGGCTATAACAAATCACTTTTCATTTCAAATGATTTGAGGTTTTTTTGTGCCGGCTGCTGCTTCTGTGAAAGTGAAAGTTGTTGTTTTTTTTTTGCTTTAATTTGCGAGAACTGAAAATGCAAGAAACTGGTCTCTTTTATCTTGTTCATATAAATTTAGCACAAAATGTTTGGAAATTAGTCTCTTATGGCAAAGCAGGTCCTTTATCAGATATAGTTAAGTCATTTGATGGTTAAATCTGACAAAGACAGTATTTTCAGTGTTTATTATTTTTCACCCGTTGCCTGAACTGAGATGTATTGAACACAGACAAATGAAAAAAAAATACTCTTAAAGATATTTCATATATTCTTTGCTCTCCAGGAATTTTTTTGATCGTTGTTATCACAGGCTAGACCTGTCAATTTACCGCATATACTGAATTGACTCATTAACTCTCTTATTATGTGTATAGAGCTGATTGACTGTTATGGTCTGGCTTGAAACTCAATCAAGCCCCATTCAAACCGCACCAGCTGTTTGGACACCACTGACTTCATATCCACCACCATTTATAATACTGATGCCCAACCATGCAGCATTGCTGCTGACTCAGTATGTAGTCATCCTGATAACCTCCCATTCATCAACAATGCTTTATGAGGATCTAGTCCTCAGTGTCTGACCTGTGCAAAAATAAATCTCACAGTCGGCAAATCACCACACGCACTGAACTGACTCACCGCAACAAAACAGTATGCAATGAATACTGTAAGCTTTACCGGTTTGGCAGCTTCACATGAGTTTCCAATCATTGACTTTCTTCCAATGTACAGCACCAGTTATTTCTATTATGTTGCTTCTCTGCATCACTCACAACAACACAACTCTGTAAAGCAAGCAGGATCTTAATAATGACGTGTGTGATTTGTTCTGTCCCTGGAACTTACAGTAATATTTTCTTCACTATGGGGACAATACTGCTACAGACTGGAATGGGAATGGAAACGGTGGGAACGATAAGAGTTTGATGACAAAGGTTCTTTGGGTTATCAATGATTTCTGTGTTTGGCTCTTTGGTCATGAAACCAAAAAGTGAATCTTAGTTTTGTCTTCAGCCAATATTCACAATGAATCATCAGTGAATTGCAGTGTAACCAAATTCAATTCATAGTTTAGATTACCAGCATATCCAACCGTGTGATGAAAATATTGTCATAAACTTTAACATGTGTCATTTCACATTTCTTTACAATAAATAGTAACATCTTGTTGTGTGCAATATCTTTTCTTTTTATTGGCGTGTGGTAAATCTCATTCATTGAAATCCTTCAAATACAAATTATTTTTTAAGGAACTTACAAATCTACAGAAGAAACCGGCACTCATCCTTTATTTACAGAGCCAGATGGTACCTTTAGATACCATTGAGTATCTTTTAATACAGCAGATGCTGAATTGTGGAATCTCTCTGTTTTGTCAAGCTGGCTGTGTGCTATTATGTCTAAAAGCCCATTATCCAAGGCAAATATGTGCCCACCCCACCACCCCAAACCTGCCATCCTCTCTGCTGCTATCAGAGAGCATCAAGTACAGGCAAAGTTATTTCTTTGAGAACAGAGAACAGGCTCTTTCTCAATTCAGTCTGTCAGCTCTCTGCATAAAAGAATTCCACACTCAACCTTTCCCTGAGATTTCAGATGAGATTCACTTAGCTGTCAGAAAACAATTGCTCTTTGTAAGAGGCTGTGGCTGGAGCAACTTTAATTTTAAAGATGTTTTAAATGAGCTGCCACCGCGTGATTGATGGGCTGTGAGAAACCTGCCTCCTGTTCTTCTATAGCTTACGATGCGGGGCTTTAATTACGTGCCCGGTGTATTGAGGCTGTCGGCCCCGGTGTGATATGCATCATGTATGTGGGGAGAATGGATTTTACCACCTGGTCGTCAGCTCCGTGCAGTCTCATTGCACACAATGTCATTGGATTAAAAATGCATTGTCATCAGTGCATAGTGATATTGCCTTGGGATCAAAGCCTTTGGTATTCATTTATTCACTCATCTGTTTGCTATCATTCATGGGTTAAAGCGAATTTGATGAAGATTGATGTACAATTGCACGGGAACTGACCTGGCCCATCAAATCAATAGCTGCTGTCTGCATGGGTTTTTTTTTTTTGTTGTTTTTGTTTGTTTTTTTTCATGCCAACAGCTCACACGCCACTTTCGGTGCAGACCGGGAAAAAATATTTTCACTTTGAAAAATCTAATTTAGATTGTCATCAAATGTCAAGTTATCCTTTTTATCTTTGCACTTTGATCGTTTTGAAATGCCAAGAGAGGCAATGACTGCAGAACGTGCAGCTGACACTTACCTGTGACAGGCTCTAAATCCAGCCATGACCTACTGGACTATTTCACTTTGATGAACATAAACAAAAACTGTTTGCATATTGTTGAAGATGATACTTTAATTATTTGTAGACCTTTTTCTTGTATACACAATATTGTGATTCAAATATTGTCCAAATATGTTGTGTTTTCATCAACTATGTATAGAGTTTTTAAAACATAATGATTTGTAGGAAAATAAAGACAAAATATGTAAAGTTATAGATAATTAGATAATAACATTGACGATGAAATTTGATTCAATCATATGAATTAACTTATATTTTACTATATTGTATGATGCAGAGAACTAAAAGTAACTTTCTCAAGCGCACTAAGAAATGCTCCATGTTGGAGTGCAAAAGTAACATGATAAAATCACAATTTTTTTTTCAAAATTAACATATTAAAAGTCCACGCATACTCATTTAAAAATACAATTTTATTTGTGGAAAACATCAGAACCAACAACAGACTGACATTAAGTCATGATGGAAGTGAAGTTTTTAGTTCATATCAAGCTACTGAATGTCAAAAAAACATCTGAAAGCAGTGACTAATGTTCCCTTGTTGGGATAAGATCACAGATTGAATAACGGCCACGGCCTTTCTGTGCAGTGTTTATATGTTCTCCCCTTGTGGTTACATCAGCTTCTCTGGCTTTCATCCACAATCCATTGATTTAATCCAATTTTAAGAATTGCCCATAGGTGTGACTGGCTGTAAATACAAAATAAGTGATGAATCATCATCTTTGTTCTAATAAACAAAAGCATTTTCACCACAGCTTCACATTTTGCTATATATATATATAACACCAGTCAGCACTGTTCAAATAGGGGTGTCAGGTATTGGTACAGACAACGGTTAATATTTCTTGGCTACATTTAGAAAGAGGAAACAAGGACAAACACTTGAAGAGTACGGATGGATTTTAAAAGTTACTATTCACGGTGGAATCCGAGCTTCTAGATTTATGGCGTACAACAGATGGGTGTATGTAACGGAATGAACCAGCAAGAGAACGATACCGCAGTGTATCAAACTGACAGTTAAACATGTTGGTGGAAATATTGTAGCCTGGGGATGTTTGCCTTCTCAAGAGTCATACGCTCACACCTAATCCACTCAACTCTGACCAAGGAGAAGAACTAAATTCCACTGAGACATGCTACACCCTCTGGTTTGCATCATTTTGGAGAAATATTGTAACTGCAGCAAGATAATATGACCATAGTTCTGAGCTTGCACCTGAAGGCCGAAAAATGACCAAGGAGTGCGGACACCATTTTGCTTTTTTCTACAGTGATTTCATATCAATCCTAGTTAACACTTACTGAGGCAGGTATTTAGTAAGGAAGCTCCATTAATGTTTGTTGGGATTGGGTATAATCTGTCGCAGCCCACTGATATCAAAGGTTAAGATGATGGATCATAGCTGGATTTATTGTTACAAAATTTTAAGCAAATGAAAATTGAATGTTTTATTATTTGGGAGACTAAATTTCAGCACCACACCAATGTGATTTAAAAATTTAAAAAAAAAATAGAACTCCTAACCTCTGGCTATTGACATGAATGCTTCTCATAACCATAACTTCTAAAACATTTATGATACCTTGAGATGTCAAAAACTCAAATAAAAAACTGAAATAAAGGTTTTGCTCATATGCTAGTCATTATGGTGATCCCCAGGGTTTTTGGTAGTACTACTGTGAGTACAGACTAATATTGAATCACTTTAATATTTAAAGTTATGAATAGAAGTTGCATTGGAAGTAGGGATAAAAGCACACTTTTTGAATAAAATCAAAAGGATTCCAGCCATCCTCGGTTTAATAGTGTATAAAAGTCCCAGTCTGAAGCTGTCTTTGTGGATCAGTTTATTCTGTTCTGATAAACTTCACTTCACAATAGATTATGTATACAAGTGCAAACTCTGCATTTCTTTGTTCTGACGGTAAGGAATAAGTGGTTTAACATAAGTGATTTTCAATCTCAAAATCTGATGTCCCTAAAGCTCTTCAGCTCAGAGGACAGCAAGAATGTTGGGAGACTCACTTTCCTTTCTGTCAGCCCACAGCTCGACAGGCTTTACTCCCATGAGTCTGTCACTTGGTGAAGAGTTTCAGTGCTGGCCGTGATGTCATTGTTCTCACCTGGAGCAAGGCCAGCAGTGAAAAAAATGCCCCGACTCACTTTAGGAGAAAATGCTGCTTTCTCCCCTTGTGTCCTTTCACTTTAAATTTCTGCTGTATTAAACAAAAAAAACAAAAGCAAAAAAAAAAAAAAAAAAAAAGAGTTTTTGCTAAATTTTGTGAAGCGACCGTTTGCCACGTCTGTGATCTCCTGTCGCCACTTCTTCTTTTATGAAACAGTTACGCCCTGGCTGTTGCTAGACTGTTTGAATTTAGGCATTCATTTGATGCCTTTTAATTCTGCATTGCTGAAGCTTTTGTTTGCTACTTTAATCAGTACAACAATGGTACTTGTGATTAAAAAATAAGGGTCTTCTCCACTGACTAATATGTTGTCCCTCATCTAGTGTCATTAGGATATGTTAATTCATGACAATTAAGGTCCCATTGTAATATCTTCCCTTTAATGAATGATTGGGATTCATCAACATCAGCGGAGACACAAAGGAAAGCAGATGTTTCTGAATATTTAATGAATAAAGCTTTTCTTTTTTTGAAGAAAAATTAAAGTGTTTTATGAAATGGACCATTTGTTATCACTTTACTCTCATCGTGTTGGCAGACTCAACTTACTCGGGAATTCATTTAATGTTGAACGCTTCCGTGACGTCAGGACTCCTGCAGTTCTTACATGTGTAAAAAAAATTATTTCATCCTTTTCATCATTTTATAATAATTCAATGCGTGTTAAGCATGTATTTGGGCTTGTTTGCTTTTTGTTTTATTTCCTATTTTTTATGCTTTTGTTTTGTTTTTCCAAGAAATGTCAAATTAATTTCCCTTTTTCTGCCTAATATGCATCGTAACCTCAGAAACGTAATCCTCCAAAATGTCAGCATGGACAAATTTGGAGATAATAAAAAAATGTTTTGGCTGTTGCAGAAAAATACTGTTTTGCCAATAACAAAAAAAGATGCACAGCCAGTCACATTGACATCGGTGTGTGCCAATGTGCTGGAGGGAGGAAGTATTCACCGTCAAATAGAAATGTAGATACTTCATTAAATTACTATAGAGACAATATTTTTTATTAAAAGAATTACAGACAACTCACTCTTTTTTCTTTTTTTTTTTCCTTACAAATATAAAATAGTTTATTTTTAAATTTGGTATTGATCATTTGAACATGCTCAGTGTGCTCATACATAGAGGAAGAAGAAGAATTTACTGTATCACCAACAGACATCTTGGAGACTGATTATGTTATGTCTATCGTCTCTGTACTGTAACAGCAGCCATCCACAAACCTCTTACTTTCCAAACTCAAGAACACAGATTTTAAGCCTTCATCAAATAAATGGGAAAGTATGTTGGTTAACAGTAAGTTTTGGCTAAAGTTATTGAAAGAAATGGTCATGAGAAAAACAAACAAAACTATGTGTGTGTGTGTGCGTTTGCGCGTGCGTGTGTGCATGTGGGCTATGCTATATATGGCAATTTAAATGCCAGGAAACACTCATGAGCACATTCTGATCTGTTTATTTTGATCTTTTACTTTTATTTTAGAACTTGATGCAAAATAGAAAGAACTTGATTCTGTATGTGTATGGCGTACACACTACGCATACACGTATAGTTATTGTTTGTCCTTTCAGTTGTCAGTTTCTCAATAAGAATTTAAAAAAAAAAATAGCAGTAGGTGTCGCTGCAATCTAAAAGAGAAGGGTTTTTTTTTTTACTTTGAATTTATCCATCAGCTTTAGTTTCAGGTTGTGATGCCGTCTCAGGATATGTCGCATTAGTGCTCTGTCCACGAACTCATACAGTCTGATGTAGAGAACCAAATGCTAGTAGATAGAAGTAATTTAAAAGTAATTAGCTGACATTTCTGTTGTTCCGTAAAATTTAAATTTTTCATTTGAACACTGAACAAAGTGCGACACCTTTTTTTTCTTCACTTCGTAACATGGAGCTTCATGACCACGTCTGTAACAGGATCTGAATCATCAGGACTGACAAGGTCAGAGCCACGGGAATATGCTGGTCCTGCACAATTCAGAGCTCAGCAGTGGAAGTGACCAGGACATTTCCACCATCAATATTACTAGCAGGTTGAATGATAAATAGATCCACACATTTTCCTTGTTTTTGTTTATCAGTGTTGCAATGTTTAAACAAACTGACTCTTTTAGTAATCTTTGTTGAAACTAAACAAAAAAAGAAATGCTCTGGAAAGTGCACACTATATATTTATGCCTACTTAGATCCCAAGTTTCTAACAATGAATTTTTATTTTGTTTCGACATCAAAGTATATTTTCAGAATCTGTTTTTAGATGAGGTTTCATCAGTTTTTAAAATACTTATGTATAGTTTTTATTTGTGATGTAAGATACAAGATCCCCATTTGTGAAAAATAAAAGAATTGGATAATCAAAGAAAACAAAAGATAAACATTTTTTTTTTGTTTTTGTTTTTTTTGTTTTCACAGTACAGATTGAATTCTTATCCTAACACGAATAACTGGACAGCCTTTGGTTCAATTTCCTGCAGCCGGATTCACCTGCACACTGTTGTTTATGCTTATGAATAGAAACCATTCAAATACCTTTCATTGTCAAATACAGATTTTATCAACAGTCATACAGTTTGTTTCTCGATATAATCTGATCTTGAAAACCTATAGCATATGTCAAAACTGGTTCTGACTCAGGCAAAGTAGTCCAGTCCAGTCAAGTATATTATATTGTAATGTGTCAAAAGACAATAATGACATTATCAGTATTTTTTTTTTCATAAATAGTTGCAGCATTACTAAGATTGGCATCTCAGCTTTTTGCAGATGTTGTTGTCCTTTCATACATTCATATGAGGGTCTCCTGTGTGCGCTGGAACGGTTCCTAAGTGCAAAGCATTTAGGATGCAGCTCTGCACATATAAATTATAGTCCAGTGCTTCTCAAACCTTTATGCCAGATTACCATCATTTTCAGATGTCCTCATCTGGACATTACCTGTTGCTACCTAGTATTTGTTACAAACTGCAAATGTAATTTCAAACTTGTAAAGATAAAGTGAAATTATTGGAAAGCATCATGTTTTACAATATTTGCATTGCAACATTTCACTTGTCAACATTCTGTGCTTTCAAGATCTGTTCATCTCTGCGCAGGAATATGTTTTAAAACTCAAGCAGCATTTGGAGAGAGAGACTAAACCTGAACATTAGCTTTGCAATATTTTTCTCTCTGTGAAAGGAAACAGCTGTGTGGCGGGAGCCCATCTCCCCACAGAGTCCAAAAGAAATGCAGGGGATCATTAGTGTCAGAACAATAAGACTGAAACACTCATCAAATAGTTGGCGACAGTTCTGCCTTAAAATAAATAAACACCCATGGATACACAAAAACAGTTGAGATCACTTGAGCAACAGGATACTATAGTCCAAAAATATATTTCATTGAGACAACAGCCTCCGGTCGCTGCAGTAAATCCAATGAGAGCAACAAAGGTGTTGAGGGAATGTGGTTAAGTTTACAAGCACTCAAGGACATAACAGGTGATAGGTGGGGCACAGAAACATTGGACTTTACTTTTGGGTGAGATGTTAGCTCCCAGTTTCAACCCACAAATACCACTCCAGTTACGTTTTCATTCGTATCTCTATTTGCACCTAGCTGACTCTACATTTGTCTTCCTGAAACGAGGAAATTCTCAAAGATACGGCTGCATTTATGCTCCTGCAATCTAAAACCCTTACTTGTCCCACAGTCCCAAAGTACTTCAGTGGTGAGACGCAGCTTAAACGGATACTCGACACTGTTAACTTGTAGCTGAAGTGCTTCACTTGAGTTAAGCCGCTACAAAAACTTGCCTCGATTCCCACTTGGGAATGTTATATTTTGGGTGGAAAATCAATGCTGCTGTCATGTGGATCAAAAAGTTCTGATCCATATCAAACATGAAGTTGGGTAAATGATAAAAGTCCTTGAAGTGTGGAGGTAGATAAAAGCCTCATCTTAGGTATATAACAGAGTGACATATAGTTTTATTAGCTCTGTGAAATGTCACAGTTGCTTCTTGTGTGTACAGGGCAATAGCAACCCTCCGAACATCCTATGGCCATCACACCGACAGCTCTGTGTCTTCCCAACCTCATTCCGAATGCATTACATTAGCAGGCTAGAATATATAAAACATAATATTGTTTACGGGAAGCTTTGTATAATAACTTCCCTCTGATTATTAGAAACCGTTGGACCATTAATTGAAATTTGGCCTTAATTAACTACACCAACAATGATCGCTTCCATCGTTTGAGGCTGTAAAAAATGAGCCACCGAGTTTTCAAGTAGTGTGAAATAAAATTAATGGGTCACTGCACCGTTTTCTTTTGTGGTTAAAGTGTTATAATCGGAGCAACAGAAAGGTCACCTTTATTAATCATAATAATAATTTACAGTAATTAGGCCAGATATCAAAGGACCAACTTCACTCTGCTCGCAGAGAAAATTGATTTTTCACACTTAAAATGACTTCAAGGGTACAACCACCACGTATATTTTGTAAGCAGTAGAAAAATAGTTCTCAGCTATGACTGTCACTGACGTAGGACTGTACTGCAGTTATTGTGTGGCTCACCATTCATTTCAC